>VWZE01000030.1:0-18952 GCA_013396675.1 Eubucco bourcierii
CCTCGCTTTCATTCTCTATAAGCCTTCTTCTTGCTTTGAGAAGAGGGTTTGAGGGTTTGAAAAGAAGGCTTTGAGGGGACCTGATAGTAGCCTTCCAGTATCTGAAGGGGGCCTACAGGAAGGCTGGGGAGGGACAATTGACATGGTCTTGCAATGACAGGACAAGGGGCAATGGGTTTGAACTGGCAGAGGGGAGATTTAGACTGGATGTTAGGAGGAAGTTCTTTCCAGTGAGGGTGGTGAGGCACTGGCACAGGTTGCCCAGGGAGGTTGTGGCTGCTCCCTCCCTGGAGGTGTTCAAGGCCAGGTTGGATGAGGCCTTGAGTGAGCTGTACTAGTGGGAGGTGTCCCTGCCTATGGCAGGGAATTGGAACTAGATGCTCCTTGAGGTCCCTTCAAACTTTACCATTCCATGATTCTATATAAATAACTAGTATTTTTTAGTAGATGGAGTAGATATTTATTTATTCTTTTAGGACTGAAAATTAGTGTTCCTATATGTGGGGCTTAATGTAGACTAAAATTCAAAATTCGCAAAAGATTGCAAATGGAAATGGTTTGCCATGAGGAAGCATGACACAAACATGAGTAAGTCTGAAAATGTATTTCTTCTAATAATTACATTTTCCCTTCTGTATTCAGGATGAATTTTAGCAAGTTTTCTCCAGCATTCTGGTCTTCAAATCTTAATTATCTGGGAGAAGAGACAATATAATGAAACATACTCAACCCAACCCCCTATCATCTTTCATCCCAGTTTGGGGAAAAGAACCAGGAGTGTGAAGGAATGCTGCCTTTTCCACACACACAAGTATAAAATACGGTGCGATATTTCCTTGCTAATCACTGCCAAAGTTGCAGAATGCTCTTGCAATCATATACTATAACATGCAACCATACAACTTCTACTGTTGAGATAGTTAACTTAACTTAGAGGATTTATGGAGGAGTTTTCTACAACCAAAGCAGCACTTGTGCTGCTTAGGAGCCAGAAGCTCCAGTGTGGAGGAGGGGGAGGCTGGTGATGTTATAAGGGCAGCTTGAACATACAAAGTAGGTTACAAGTTGCTCTTAGTACAGTGTGCTGTTACTGTTTGCCCTGGTTTCATTAGTTTGCTTATGTGTCCTGATTTTGCTCTCTGTACCTTGTGTTTCCTGAGTATTCCTTTCAGTGCTGCTCACACTGAGAGAACAAACAATCCAGTCAGCCAGTGGAGTTTGCAGAATAGCCTGTGCACGCCTGAATTTCATGCTGGCAGGAGGCAGGCTCTGAAAAAGTGAGCTGCCTTTCCTCTTCTGTTTGTTTTTAACTAGCAAGTCATTAGACCTGGGATACCAAGCCTTCTGCCAGTCTCTGCTGCTGGTGTGTTTGTTTTTTCATGGCTTTTGAAAGGAATTTTCATGCGGACTGATAGGGTCTCTGAATGTTGTCTTGTTATTTTGGTAACTCATACTTAGATGTAGGACCCTGTAGTTGCTGACCCAGTGTTCTAAATGAAACTCTATATTCTGAGTGTAACAGGTCTGAAAATATGAGAGTTNGCTAGTGGAGGAAAATGGAAGTTGAACATCTACTGTCCTAAATACTCCAAGACCAAATATTCAAACAAAGACTTCTTTTAGAAGAAGAAAAAAATTAAATCTGTGGTTATGATGATGCATGTATGTATGCTGGCATATTCTGAACTCTCTCACTACTATGGGTTTGTAACTGGGTGATCCTTTCAGAAAGGAGGTTACTTGATGGAAGCACATGTTGATAAATTCTGTTGGTTAAATCTGCATACAGTGTATCCAAGAATTCCCTGTCATCTATGCACATGCAGTCTTCTGCACTGTTCTCATTGTACAAAGTGGTGGAACTGAAGTTAGCACCTGTGGTAATAGCTGGCTTCCTAGTTATTGGGTTTTGCCATTTTGATTTGGTTTGGTTTTCAGCTGTTGGTTACCTCACTTCATGGATTAGTTTAAATCTTAGTAAGTATCTAGAATCTGACCTGTTTGAAAATTGACAAAACAAACTTAAATGCTGTAAATAGACAATTCTGCATGGTCTTTGTGTCCCAGAATTAAAAATCTCAAAATACAGATTTCTCTTGCTCAAATTGGGAACATGGATGAACATTTTTGAAGCTTTGAAAGGAACTTCTGAACATTAATGCATTTAGCTGAGCTGAACCCAAATTTCAGATGTTTTATTCCCTCATTACATGAATGAGATTACAGCCAGTGTCCAATAGAGATGAGAAGCTGCATTATTAAGTGCATTAAACTGTTTGGCCTCAGCAATGGGGACGCATCCAGAGCAGCCCAGTGCAGAGTCTTCAGGAAGTAAGCTGTTGTCATGGCTTCAGATTCTTCCCCAATGTTCAACTCACAATAGCAGAAGGATTAAGTGCTTCGAGGAAGGGCTTGAAAGTGAGTTTGTGGTGAGATGGAGAAAGAGAGTTCAGAAAATCTGTGCTGGCTGCTTTCCAGCAGGGGATATACATAATGGAAAATGATGTCATGTAGTGGAGAATGCAGAAAAATTCTTTCAGCAGAAAAACAAAAATGGAGTTGACTAAAACTGGAGAGAGAGAGGTCTTCTGATTATATATTTTGTATATATATGTGTGTGTATGTATATATGTATGCATGCACACATGTTCATAATTTGTCTGGCTTCCCCTTTTCCAGCAAAGTGGTAAGAGGCAATAATACTTTTAACAGAATCAGCAACAGTGGCAGCAGTGTGGAACAGGCAAAAATGGATGAAATGTGTTTAGCCTCTGCTTCCTTCAAGCTTTTCATTAGGGTATTGTAGATTACTGCAGCAAAAATGTGATTCAGTTAAAAAAAATACTTTAAACAAAGCCAGATGTACTTAAGTAGCAAAATATCCAGAAGAAATGACTTAATGTACAAGCTATGTGTGGATTAATGTAACTCCCTTATCGTCCCCCTACCCAACATCTCTCTCCTCCCCTCAAAGAAACCTAAAATCAAAACAAAACAGAGAAGTTTTAAAAAAACACACCAAACCATAAAACCTAAGAATTGCAGCCAAGCCAATCACCGTAAGGCAGTTTGCTAATGGTTTTGGCAGGAGTGATCTTGTTCGGCTTGTCTTCCTGCCATGCTAGCAAACTAGCATTTATCCATATGTGAAATGTTTTATTTCTTCTAACAATATTTGAACATGTTTTCTTTTATGAAATATGAGGAAAGATCTTAGTTTTACTGTTGTAGTAGAGAAAATAAATGACTTTAAAAGCAATACATTGTTTATAGTTGATCTAGAGATACCTTTTGTTATCTCGTCTTAAAAATACAACTTTGAAGCAATCTGGATCCTTTCCAAACTTTCAGAACATATTTCACATATCAGATCATATGTTTTTACTATGAAACTATATGAAACTTGATCAGAAAAATGTACCCATAACGGTAAATATGAAAACATCACTCATAGTAGCAAGTCTGGATCCATTCTGGATCTTCCTGCTGTAGGTGAGAAATATCAAAATAAATTTTTACTGTAAGAAGTGTTTATACACAGGTGTGTCACAATTCTCTTTGCAAGGAATCGTTCAAATTACATTTGGGCAGTGGAGAATGTGACCTCCATTGTAACTCATTAGGCCTGCAGAGAACTTTATGTAGATTTAATATCCGGAGCTTGACATGATGGCTCCCAGATGCTCAGAAGAGAAAGCCCCTCAGAACCAAAAATGGGTTTAGTTTTGCATTTATTTTATTTAGACTTTAAACTTTTAATTTATTTCACTTCCATGTTCTTGTATATCCCAAGAGCTTCCAAGAAGTTTACTGGACTATTACCCAAAGGAAAAATTGTTTGAATTTAAACCTTTTTTTTTTCCTTTTTTCCTTTTTTTTTTTTTTTTTTTTTTTTCATCTAATTGGGTGTAGTCTTCTGCTGACCAAATTCTTTCTTTACTGCATAGGTATTCAATTAAGTACAGTTAAAATTCTTACTGCCGATGATTAATTTACCCTCCTTAGGTTAATTTGAATGAAAAAAAAACAAACCCAAGAAGCTACGTGGGCTCTTGTTATGGAGATATTTTTTCCCCCACTTCTATCACAGTATCACAGTATCACCAGGGTTGGAAGAGAACTCAAAGATCATCAAGTCCAACCCGATACCACAGACCTCAAGACTAGACCATGGCACCAAGTGCCACGTCCAAATGCACCTTGAACACCTCCAGGGACGGTGACTCCACCACCTCCCTGGGCAGCCCATTCCAGTAGCCAATGACTCTCTCAGTGAAGAACTTTCTCCTCACCTCGAGTCTAAACTTCCCCTGGCACAGCTTGAGACTGTGTCCTCTTGTTCTGGTGCTGGTTGCCTGAGAGAAGAAGGTAACCTCCTCCTGGCTACAACCACCTTTCAGGTAGTTGTAGACCGCAATAAGGTCCCCCCTGAATCTCCTCTTCTCTACCATCAGAGCCAATCGCTGGCTTTCATCTTTTGGGCACTGATGTGCCAGATATATATTTACAGCTGGAAGATGATGCCTCTCTAACAAACAGAAAATAATACAACAACTCAGAGTTCATATTTTATTAAAATAGTTTCAGGAAATACCAGCAATCCTCTTGAGCACTCTGGTGTTAGTGTTTGTTGCTGGTTTAACTTACCTCTGTGAATATATGTAAAGGTACAAATTAAGAAGGTGAAATTATGAGATGGCTGTGTCTACAGTAAGGCAGTCAAGGAGACTGGAAATATCAGAGCACGTGATTTAAATAAAGTAACCAGGAAAGTAGTGATGACTGATTTGAATATTGTGATCCCTGCTATGTCTCGTTTCCTAAAACTAGGATATTCTGTCTCCTGTAACATCTGTATTTTTCTGTTATCTTTACTCAGTGCCGAGGTTCTCTAGCTGGTTTTGATTTCTGTCAGGGATTGCCAGGTAGTTTTAAAATTTTAACCGAAATCATTGTTTAGAATCAGCAACGTTATTATTTTGCCATCCTCTTGAATGAGGAAACCCAAATCTCTGGCATTTTTGTTTTGTGTCTCCATAGCATGACTTTAAAGTCTAATGTGCTGTGGAGGTCAGCTTCAAAGTGTTTAATGGATTTTGTAACTTTTTTGTTAGCATTAGAAAAAGAGTAGTGAAGGTGCTCAGAAGCTGGACTTTAGGTTTGCTTTCTTCTGTGACATGAGAAGCAAAGAGCCTCTGTCAATTTTTTTCACTGAGCACTGTGATGTCCTTTCATTCCTATAACTTCTAGGTTTTATCCTGAAGATGCTGCTGCTGAGCTACAGCACAAATATCAGAAAGATGTGGGTAAGAGAGGGGAAGTTTATCTTGTAGATCACTCTGCAAGATTCTTAAACATCTCAGAAAAAAAAAAAAATTTGGAGCAAGTTTATCTCTGCAGGACTCTTTGGAACTCTACTTTTATTCTTTTTGGTCATCTGTTAATTTTCATTCACAAATCTTTTCCCTGTTTTGCAACAGAATATCTTCCTCTTCCTTTTCCAGTTTTTTGGCATTCATACTCACTACTCATTTTTACAAGGGATGTTATAAAAGAGCAGTAAGTGTGAAAAATGGTAGCAGCGCTGGAAACAGGGAAGAAAGGTGATATGAGGCCAGTATCTAGCATATCAACATAATGCTGTATCTTCATGTTTTCAGTCCCACATCATCTCTGAATGTGGATTATTTGAGCAGGTACTTGTATGTAGGCCTTGCTTTATAGCAGTGAGCTACATGAAGTGTGGGTCATAGAATCATAGAATGGTAAGGTTGGAAGGGACCTCAAGGATCATCTAGTTCCAACTCCCTGCCATAGGCAGGGACACCTCCCACTAGTACAGCTCACTCAAGGCCTCATCCAACCTGGCCTTGAACACCTCCAGGGAGGGAGCAGCCACAACCTCCCTGGGCAACCTGTTCCAGTGTCTCACCACCCTCACTGTAAAGAACTTCCTCCTAACATCCAGTCTAAATCTCCCCTCTGCCAGTTTAAACCCATTGCCCCTTGTCCTGTCATTGCAAGACCTTGTCAATAGTCCCTCCCCAGCCTTCCTGTAGGCCCCCTTCAGATACTGGAAGGCTACTATCGGGTCCCCTCAAAACCTTCTCTTCTGCAGGCTGCGGAGCCCCAACTCTTGTAGCCTGTCCTCATAGGAGAGCTACTCCAGCCCTCTGAAGCCATATCACTGAAAGTTTTACTATGTGAAAACACGCAGCAAATTTCAGGGCAGCTGAGAAAATTAAATAGATCAATCATATTTTTCTTGTTTGCTTTTACTAGGGAAATTCTACTGCCTGCTGAGACCATTTTCTTATTATTTTCTTATGCTGAGAGCATAAGAGAATAGGAAACCCGTATGATGGCAGTACCACCATGTTTTTTGCTGGATTAGTATCTGGTGCATATGTAGGGCCAGATTTCTATCACTTCCTCTGTCACTTCTAGATCATTCTCCAGGTAGGACCTGGCCTTTTTAAATTTAGTTCCCACATGATTCAAGTGATAAAAACTAATGAATACTTGTTTAAAAGTCAAGTTAGAAAAAGATCAGAAACTTAGAAATAGCATTTTGAAGACAAGGGTATCTTGTTCTCCTTAAATATTAACCTAAATTTAGAAAAATTGAGGATTAATTAAATCTCTCAGTGCCTTGAGTCACTGTTTTCCGCATTATCCTGTGGAAATGACAGTTGCTTTTACTCCTATTTAACAAACTACCAAAATACTGTTGTTTTGGTTTTTCTTCTGGTTAGATAATTTTGTTTTGTAGTCCTTTACCATTTTCTAAATAAACGAGATGAAAGGCAAAAGAGAAATTTTGGATGCTAGTTGGCACTCGAACTTTTTTAGCTTGTGAGACTGTGGTTATATGTGGTGTTCTGTCCTATTCAATTAGCAGCATGTTGCATATTTAAAATCAGAGTAAGACTGTGAAACCAACAAAAAAGCTGGCTTCACTGACACTTGTCCCCATTAGTGACTGAAATTACCCTGCTGGTTTGGATCATCAAGGTCCAGTTTCTCCGAGACACTGCTTTTTCCCAAAGAGAAATCCTTTGGTTTGTTGCGGTGCTTTTGTTTGTGGATTTTGTTGTTTGATTTGATTATAGGTTGGTTTTATATTATTTAAAATATTTTTTCTAATCAAGAATTACTACAATTCTCTCTGGTATTTTTTTATGGCATCTTTGCAGATAATTACTCAATTATGATAACTCAAATAATAACCTTAAGAGAATAAACAAATAATTTCCATGTAATGATAAACATTGCATTTAAAAGAATAAATTCCCATCCCAGTTTTTGAAGTTTGGCTGGTTGCTTCAGTGTGTTGGAAATAAAGACAAAATTTGATTCTTTGCTGACTGCAAGCACAACTTCAGTGACAGTGTCATCAACCTTTCCACTTTAATGGGAATCTTGGTCTATCTTTAACAACTAACAGGGAGAAGTAGTTATAAAAGCAATGAACATAACAGATACTGCTTTGTTACTCCATTTAGAGCAAATACATTGTGTCCTGTATTTTATTTGTTCGTGATCCTCTGTGGTGAACACATTGCTATTGCTTTCCAGCAACAGCAATGCAAAGCTTATCAAAATGTCTGATATTCTGAGATCTCAGTTAAGATTTGCAAATTCCTATTGTATTTAATCTGAAATTGTACTTCCTGAAGGACTATCCCAAAAGAAAAGAGGAGATAAAAGAGGTAGCCACTTTTTTTTTTTTTTCCCCCACAGATTTTGTATCTTCTGTATTACTACTGCTGTCAGTAAATCTGGAAAAATAACATGCACCATTTTGGTTTCAGAAGGCTCTGCAACCAAGGGCCAGGTGGGTGGGCCAAAACATGTGGATGAGAAAATGACCAACATGAAAAATAAATGAAGCACTGTAAGTGGCTTACCTCAAGTGCTACAGTAAGTGGGACAAGATCTGGTAGTCATAAAATATGAAAAATCTTCTTGAAGGTGGATAGTTTAACTGCTTTTGTATTCTGAGTAATACAAAAGACTGACTTAACAAAATACACATCTTTGATGTCATACAGATGGTTCTCTTCAGAATGGGTCTCAAAGACTTGCCTGGAATGGTAGTTTATTTGCGCTCTTGTTTGTTCATCAGTGCATGTGAAGGTGTTGTTATTGTAGCTGTCATCTCTAAAGAATGGGTTTACCAGTGGCTGACAGCTGTAACTTGATCTAGGTACCTGGAAGATTCTTAAAAGATTAACTTTTGCATGCTTTATGGTTTAAAACAAACAATGAATTTTCTATTGATTTGGACCATTAGAAAATTACCTGAATGGAGAGCACAAGAGGTATACTTCAAAGTCAGTATGTTAAAATTCTTACTGTCAAAACAGGTGATCTTAGGTTAGATCATTAATAGGAAGAGGTAAATTTAACTGGCTTTTCAAGTTGGAATTTTCTTCATCTGTGTAAGTGTTGGATGTACTGGGTCCTAACTAAAACATTTTTAAGTGCTTTTCGTTTTTTTCACTGTCTGAAAGAGGCCTATCTCTATTACGATGGTTTAAGGCAAGAACCCAGACAGGTTCTTGTCCCTGTTCTTGTCCCTGTATTTTTCAATCTACAGGATTTTAGTGTTTGTAGTGCACTGAAATCCATTGCCAAAGGTCTGCTGCCATCTTTATTGCAGTGGCAGTGTGGCCTGCTTTTGCTCCCTTAGTCATGCTGGACTTCTGGTGTTTATTTATTCTTGCAGAGACATCTGTATACACAGTGAGGGTGTGGTGTCGTTAGGAAGTTTTAACCGGATTTGAGACTTTTTTTTTTTTTCTATTTAGTTTTTTACCTTTTTACCTCTCTCTCTGGAGCAAAACAAGGAACTATTTGCTTTCGGTCTTTCAAATGTTGCAGGCCCAGATGGCTATCACAGGCCAGCATACTTTATCCTCTCTGTCCCACTGGCAGCCATTTATACAACGTAGCAGTTACCAGGGCAAGACCATCTAAGTGCTTCTCAACAGCGACATAATAAGCAATGTAAGAAGTTTGAGCATGAGTGGTAAGAGGGAAATGATGGCCTGAAAAGCAGTGGAAGAGGAGGATGATGCAGTTATAGCCCCGTGTGTGTGTTCGCAAAAAATAATGATGCTGCTCAAAAATAGTTACCACAGCCAGCAGCAGAAATCTGCATGTACTTTGTTCTGTATATTCTGTATTTTGAAATTCACAAGTTAAAATCTTTTGTGACTCAGGGAGGAGACACTGGTAGTGCTGCAGTGTGGCACTGGAGAGACAGACTGCAGCACTCTCTCTGTTACCTGCCGGCTGACCTGCCGTTGTAGGCCTAAGCAGGCCAAAATAGGCTTATGCACGTCCTGGCTTGCCCAGACATGTTCTTCTGCTCTCCCTTCTTCTGATATGGGGAGAAGCAACCGCGGGGAAGAGGACAAAGAACCTGGAGCCACTGAGTCTAATGACCTGACTGTAACAGGTAATGGCCTAGCAACAGGCCGAGGGGCTGATGAGGAAGCTCTTGAAGACTTGCATGAAATATATGTGTTTGAAGCTTGAATCCAAATCCTGAGCAACCCTGAAGGTTGCCATTATGTCTTTTTCCTGCCACTCCAGAAGTAACTCTGAGTGGAGTAGTGCAGGCAGGCGTTGTTCAGGTATGTAGCAGCA
Source organism: Eubucco bourcierii (assembly GCA_013396675.1). Classification (NCBI taxonomy): domain Eukaryota; kingdom Metazoa; phylum Chordata; class Aves; order Piciformes; family Ramphastidae; genus Eubucco; species Eubucco bourcierii. The sequence goes on from VWZE01000030.1 coordinate 9,658, forward strand.
GAATTGAACATCTTGTGTCTGATGTAGGTTTACAAGATGATTAATTTTGGTTGTGTGTTTTGTTGTTTCCCCTCCTACCCCATGCTGCAGCAGCTTACAGGATGACAACAAAACCACTAGTGCTTACACTAGAGTGTGGTAGAGACACTGTAGATGGGTCTTGGGCATTTCATGAGAACACAACCAAATACAGTGTAGGACAGAAGGCAAGTGATAAGTTTTATTCATGAGGCAGGCCACTCTATCTAGAAGCTCTGTAATAAATATGATTACATTATTATATTGTGTTAGGGAGCACAGTTCTAAGTTCTCTTATGTCTCAGACCACAAGCTTAAAGGGAAGCATGAATGCACTTGGAAATATGTATGTTTTCTCATTTAGTCAACAGTTACTTTCAGGGAACTTTCTCTTCACTCATTTAATCAGTGGACCCTGACAAAATGTAAAGACAGAATTTCAAGCAAAACAGCATTTAGAGATGGAAGCTTTCTTTTTTAATAGCACTTTTTATTTATTGCAGATGAAATAAATAAAGGACTTGTTTTAAAATGGTTTTAGGGGAGTAGTATATGCAGTACTATAGTATAAACAGCATGCACTTCAGACGTTTGGAATTGGTGATTTTGCAGTTGATAGCAGCAGTACAACCAGACCTAGACGCTTTCTCCCTGCCCTGTCACTGACAACTGTAGTAAGATACCCTCAGTTTTGATCCCTGAGATTTAATTCAGGGGACAAGAGTACTGTTTACTTCTTTTTATATAATAATTTCTTTCTTCGTAAGGCTGGAAAAATTAAGTGAGTTAGATCTGTCTCTTCTTTCAGGCTGGATTTGAGGACTCAGAACGTACGAATATCCCTTCAGTTTAATAGACTTCCTTTAGTATCTCTAAACTTTCTATACTGTGTGACTGATAAAGAATTATGGAATTAAATTTTGTCTAGTACAAGGATGCAAATATTGACTTGCAGTGACATTGTATGTGTTGATGTCTTCTGTATTTTGCTTGAAACCTCTGTATTCTTCTATTGCATTGGAAATTAACTCCTATTTGCTTCAAAGTGAATCAGATTGTCATAATAATCTTTATATGTTGTATGTTCTAAAAAAATAGTAAGTACAAAACATTTTGTGCTTGCAAAATTTGTTTTGGAAAAAAGAGATGCTGAATTTGAATTTTGAGTGGACTGTCAAGCCCAGCACTACAGGCTGGCTGGAGCTTCTAGAGGCAGAAGGAAATTGCAAGTAGCTGAGTAGTAAAGAACAGCATGGTATGCCTGGGAAATAAACACATGTGATTTTTGTTGCTGCTTGCTTCATTAGACTCTGAAAGTTTCACCTTTTGGGGGTGTGAGGGATGAGGTGGTGAGGGGGAGGAGACAGGGAGGAAATGTGTGTTACCACATTTTCTACTTGTTCCTATTCTTACATTCCAGAGGCACAAATAGCAGGACCCAGTGAAAAGAAGCTATTACCTTTAGTTTGTCTCTGAGACAGAAAAAAATGTGTTAGGAGAAATGAGAAGGAGGAGCAGCACAGGGATGATTTAGCATAGCATTAAAAAGATTTAATTTATTTTGGTAGCTGGACATGAGTTCAGTTTACAGATAATGTCTCACACTTGAGGAAGTGACTTCCAAAGAGCAGATCAAGAACTTCTTGCTCTTTTATTAAAGAGGAAAAAAAGCCCCAAAAAATAAACAAACCAAAAAAGCCGAGGATGCTACTGCTGTGTCTGATTACTTCTAAAACACTAAGAAATCTTAATTACACTATTCACACAAAGTCAAATCTAACTACTTTTTCTACTCTAGGGAGTCCAGGGATTTTTTTTTTTTTCTCTTCTTTTCAGGGCATGCAATTTAGGTGTAGCTATATTGTGATTTCTTCTGTATCTCTATAGCATTTCAGAACCTGTTTGTCATATGAGGAACAAAACTTCAGACCTGTCTTTGTTTCCAGTGTATTTTTATGTTTTGTTCTTCATATGTTTCAGGTGTTTGGAGTTCAGATGTCTCTATAACCTTGATTTGCTGACAGTGGTACAAATTTTGTATTGAGTAAATCAGTTCTGCAGAGCAGACTCAATAGCTCAGACATGAAGGGTATTAATTGATGCGAGATGCTATTTTTTCCAAATTAATATTGTTTATTAATTTTGATATTCAGGAGCCTTGCCCCCCGACCACTAATTGTAGTAATAATCAGGTTCTTTTGCAACAGTCACGGAAACATTATACAGATGATAACATAGGATCCAGAACATTTAAGAAATAACTATCAATACCACATAACACAATGTGAAACCCAACTGAATTGGAAGAGAAGGTTCTTGCAGTCAATTATACTGCTTGCCCACTAGATGGACTCAAGGATCTCCTTTCTGCTTATGGCAGAAGGCTAGGATTCACTTAGATTCAATTACAGAGTTTACTAAAGAGGCTTTGAGTATTTACTCACAAAAATTAGCTCCTGACTTGTGGGGCTATCTACAGCTTCAGACAGCACCCAAACACTTCCATGGGGTTCTGTTGGTGTCTTGTCAGCCACTGAGGCTTGTAATTCTTCTCAGGCTTTACAGGCTGCTGGGAAAAGCAGCAGACTATCTCTGACCTGGTCCTGATCCAGGGCTTCCTGTATTAGCAGGAGACTTTAAGGTGTAGGCAGGATGCCTCGGCAGATGTGCAGTGATGTCACACTGGCTATGCAGGCCGATCACATGGAGGCATTTATGCCTCTTCCCTGTCAAACTGAAGCAAGGTAGTTTCCAGACATACAAGCTCAAAATATTAGGGCTTGTTATTCAGCAAAGCTAACTTATAGCTCAGCATGACATGGGAGAATGCAATAAGGCAGTGAGGCAGAACACTTCCAGAAGCAGAGCGCATTAAGGCAGAGGCAATGGCAGTAAGAGCAAGCAAGCAGCAAGCAAGCACATTGTTTCTACCTGCTCATGTCTTTTTATCAGTACAACCCGAGGCTAACAAGCCTTTGGACACAGAATAGCCAACCAGAATGGCAGTTAGCCAATCTTAACCGTATTAGGTGAAGCCATAGGCTTACTTTACCCAAACTTGGAAAACATAGGCCTTGCACGAGGCAGACACAAGCCAAGAGTATGTACCTTGTTTACCACAGGATGTAAACAGGAGCAAAACAAGTCTGGGCAAGCCAGAGCCCTTAGACTCAGTGGCTCCAGGTGCTTTGGCCTCTTTCCCGTGGTTGCTTCTCTCCACAACAGAAGGAGGGAGAGCAGAAAAGCATGTCTGGGCAAACCAGAGCATGTTCAGGCCTATTTGGGCTCGTTTAGGCCTACTACGACAGCCAGTAAAACTGTAAAACTATTGAAACAAGTAAAAGGGAAAGAGAAAAATTATGTGATGTGTGAGTATGAGGAATCCTGATTAGAGAGAGCAAAGGAAAACAAAGTGTGTGTGGGAAAAGGAGAATGACAGTGCTGCGTGATGGAGATATATACTAGAGACAACCATCCATTATCCCATCACAGGTGAAGCTCTGTCTGAACAGGTAGGGAACATAACTTCATGTTTTGAAAAGATCACCTTCTAGGTGTCTTCATGGGACCACATTTATTCCTTGAAAATTTAGTAAAAGAAAAAATAATGTAATTTTACATCTACTGGTCATTTACTACATGATTCCTTTTTCTGTAACAGTTTAGCACAGCATATGTGAACTGCTCTTGTATCCAGCCCAACTATTTTTTATCTTGGGTTCCTCTTTATCTTTTTGAATTATTTTAAATAGGTTTTCCCCTCATGTCTTATTCATTTTCATCTAACTGTGGGATAAAATGATTTTAAAAAAATTTAAAAAAGGTCAGTCTTACTAAGGGCAAGGAACAGAGAGGAGAAAGACTATAAGCAGATGTTTCCAAGATTTACAGCTGGTCTTCACATTAAATAGTTCTATCTATGTCACTGCTGAACATAGATGGACATGCAGATCCCTACACCACCACCACCTTCATCCTATCACTGCACTTCCTGATAAAGAGTCTCTCTGTATTTGTTTTGTAGACCACCTTTAAAGGGAAGGTCACAATAAGGGCTCCCAAGAGAATATACTTCTACAGACTGAACTATTTCAACTCTCATCTTTTCCTCATAGATGTGCTCTAGTCCTCCGATAAATTTTATGGCACTTCTCTTGACCTGCTCCAACAGATCCATGTCTTTCTTGTGTGATGACTCTAGACCTGGACACAGTACTCCAGGTTTGGTCTTGTCAAAGTGGAGAAGAATGGCAGAATCACCTCCCATTAACTATTGCTTTTGGTGCAGCCCAGGATGCAATTTGCTTTCTGGATTGTGAGTACACATCACAGGGTCATGGCCAGCTTTTCATCCACAAGTACCCCAAAAACATCCTCATGGGGCTGTTCTTAATATTAATCAATAAATAGTCTTACATACTGCTTTTATGGTCTATAAGAGAACAACATATCAATATGAATAACTTTTATAGCAAGTAACTTGCTTGGACTTGTCTTCAGCAAAATGAAATAATGTGGTAAGTCCATTCCAAACTACCCTCAATCCATATAACACCCTCCTGGAAGACATGAATTATGAAGGGGAAAGGAAAGGGAAAGGAAAGGAGAGGAGAGGAGAGGAAAAGGAAAGGAGAGGAGAGGAAAAGGAAAGGAAAGGAGAGGAAAAGGAAAGGAAAGGAGAGGAGAGGAAAAGGAAAGGAAAATAAAAAATATTTAAAAACATAAAATCTTGATCTTGTGTTTTAGGAGTAGATTGTAACTGCACAGTGACAGAAATCTTGGGAAACAGTTGACAAGCTTTTTTCCTGAGAGCAATAAAACTGACAAACAAACAAAGATAAACAAACGGCTGAAAAAAATGTTCCATTCCCTCTTAACTTCTGAAGAAGAATTAATACTTCTGGAAATTAAGACTGATGACAAATACTTAATGATTTCAAAATGCAGGCTTTAAAAAAAAATCTTTTATCAATATTTTCATAGAGACTTGACTGTACAAAAAAATCATTGTGACTTGAAAACAGATTTACAATAGTAATCAACCTATTTGAGCATATTGGTTTGCTTTCCTAAGATCTGTACAATATATTTCTAAGAAGTGAAATAATGCTGTTAGTTAGACAAATACTGGTATAATGTGGTATAATGCTGGTATGAGGTGGGTTTGGACGCGGCACTTGGTGCCATGGTCTAGTCTTGAGGTCTGTGGTAATGGGTTGGACTTGATGGTCTTTGAGGTCTCTTCCAACCTTGGTGATACTGTGATACTGTAATGACTGTGATGGTTGTTCATAGCCAAGTTTATTGCAGAACATGGTTTTGGTATTCTGGTTAAAAGAAGAACTCCAGAACTGCTCAGTCAGACATCACTGGAGCCTTATATTTGATGAAAATGCAAGGTTCCTCTCAACATTAAAATTCTGTAGCATTAAGTGTATGGCATGCTGAAGTTCTACAAGCTAAGCTAAGGCATTTCGATCAGAGTTACTCTGCTCATAATACTTACACTGAAGTTGCTTAAATGATTTTCATGGAGAAAGTTCATGGAAGAGCTTCTTAGTATGGTTTTTAAATGCAACAGTCACAATCATTGTACCTTTTTTTAAAGCTACAGAGATACTACTGAAGAGGAACAAAACTGTTGAAATGGTACAGTTGAGTGTATTGAGTTCAGGCCCGCTGACTCCTGTCACTTTAGCTAACAGGGAGGAAGAAATGTGTGATCCTTTCTCACAATAAAATGCTTCAGATGACGGAGCACTGTATTGTGAAAAGCAACAAACATGAAAATCATTTCTGAAAGAACTCAGCAGAATCTATAGTTGTTCTCTATATGGTCTCTTACACAACCAGTTTTACTTTCCTTTACATAGTATCACATACTGCTAATATCATTGCTAATTGCCAATCTGAGCAGGACCTCTTGTCACAAAACAAGAGGAAGGAAAAGAAGTTAGGACAAGGTACGTTTGCTTTAAAAATCATATAATCTGTTGTCGCACAGGTTCTCATCTGAATTCTTCAGGAGGCTGACTAGAGGTGATATTTTTGGAAATGCTAGACTTTATGTTTCCTTTTTCCTTTTTTTGGTTGTTCTTCTTTCAAATACATTTTCTGTTAGAACTGCATGATTTCTGTTCCTGGTAGTTTACTCTGTGATCTCATGGCTACAGCTAAATAAGCTTCAAAAATGTTACCTTGCCTTTGACTTCAGATTGCATCTTTCAAAATTTCCATTAAGTTCTCATTTTGAAACATACAGGGGAGGAGGAATAAGCAAAAGGCTTTATAAAAACACTGTGGGGAAACCCCAGAAGGCAGCTGAGCAACCTCCTAATTTGTATGGCTATCATGTAGTGTACATTTCTGCAGAAACCATAAATAATTTGATGTTGTGCATAGTGTTAAGTGAATTGTAGAAAACACATTATTCTACCAAACATTGCAGGCTGTGGAACATGCAAAGTCCTCCATGTCTGGGAGACTAGGCTTGGTGGTTTTGAAAGTCAGGAGGAGGCAGTGTAACCTGATAGAGACTGTCAATTACTTCTTGTGGATAATAGCTGACTCTCAAGTCCTTAACTTCAAGGTCAGTAGGTTTTAATGATATTTAATTAGACTAATAATGCTACTTTTTCTCCCTAAAACATTGATAAATGGCATTCTTTTAAAACACTGTCTTGAAGCATTTTGCTGCTGTTGCTTGCAGTGCTAATGAATATGAAGCAGAACACCAATGACTGAATTCAAACAGGCTGAATTAAAATCAACAGTGTTTCAGAGAGTTACTTTCAACCTACATAACAGCTCTAATTGAATTTGCCACATGGCCCCAAAGCATGTGGAAGTAAGTGCCCAAAGTGATGAGGTGTCTTGGGAAGCAGGACAGCTTCTTAAACTAGATGAATATACTATGAAACTTTACAACCCTTATTGCTTATAAAATCAGGTCCTGTGCATCTGCTTAGTCATACTGACGCTGGCAGGGAAAATTAATTTTTATAGGATTGGACCTTTAATTGTTTATTTTTGCGTCTTTTCCGTTGGCAACTGCTACAATTCTTATAGACCCTCCTCAGGAAAAGTCCTCCCAGTCAGTTCTAATGTAAGAATTCTGGTTTAAGTTGATTACGTTTATTGCTTCTAATACCAGGAAGATTAAGTATGAAAAATAAAAATACTGGGAAAATAAAATACTGGATAAAATATAATGGTGGAACAGATTGTCCAGGGATGTGGTTGAGGCCCTGTCCCTGGCAAGATTCAAAATCAGAGTTGATGGGGCCCTGGGCAGCCTGATCTGGGTTGATGAAAAGCTCAACATGAACCTGCAGTGTGCACATGCAGCCCAGACAGCAACCGAGTCCTAGGCTGCATCAAGAGAAGCGTGGCCAGCAGGGCAAGGGAGGTGATTCTGCCCCTTTACTCTGTTCTTGTCAGACCCCACCTGGAGTACTGTGCAGTTCTGGAGCCCTCAGCACAGGAAGGACATGGAAGTGTTGGAGCGGGTCCAGAGGAGGGCCACAAAGATGCTCAGAGGGCTGGAGCAGCTCTGCTATGAGGACAGGCTGAGAGAGTTGGGGCTCTGCAGCCTGGAGAAGAGAAGGCTTCAAAGGGACCTGATAGTAGCCTTCCAGTATCTGAAAGGGGCCTACAAGAAGGCTGGGGAAGGATTATTTACAAGGTCCTGCAATGACAGGACAAGGGGCAATGGGTTTAAACTGGCAGAGGGGAGATTTAGACTGGATGTTAGGAGGAAGTTCTTTGCAGTGAGGGTGGTGAGACACTGGAACAGGTTGCCCAGGGAGGTTGTGGCTGCTCCCTCCCTGGAGGTGTTCAAGGCCAGATTGGATGAGGCCTTGAGTGAGCTGTAGTAGTGGGAGGTGTCCCTGCCTATGGTAGGGGGTTGGAACTAGATGATCCTTGAGGTCCCTTCCAACCTTACCATTCTATGATTCTATGATCTAATTGGAGGTGATGCTCACTCCAGGCATAGTTGGGCAAGATGTTCTTTGAGGGTCCCTTCCAACCTGCTGCAATCTGTGAATCTGTAAATCTGAAATGTCCTGAGAATGAAGAGAGATTTTTCTTTTTAACACTAGTTTTTCCATCTGAGGCTGTGTGGGAGGCAATCTATTTTCATTCACATTTCTTGATCATGGGGTTGAATAACCATGGCAGAAGTAGTTCACAGGTTTTGGAAACATGTCTGACAAACCCAACTAAGGCAAAAATTTTATCATTTGAAATCTTATTCTTAATACTACTCTGTGCCCCAACAATAGTAATTTATAGTTCTGTTAATGCTCAATGCCCCACAGTCACACTTTGCCTTCCACCTTCACAGATTTTTGCTGATACACAAAACACGCCTAATCCTTTGTTGCAGTTCTTGACAAAGCAACCATGTATCTCTGGTGGAGGGAGTCAGACAAAGGCCACAAAGATGATCCAAGGGCTGAAACACTTCTGCTATGAGAGTAGGCTGAGGGAGCTGGGGTTGTTCAGCCTAGAGAAGACAAGACTCCAGGGGGACCTTACAGCTGCCTTCCAATACCTAAAGGCATCCTACAGGAAGACTGGAGAGGCACTTTTCATTAGGGTGTCTAGCAACAGGGCAAGGGGGAATGGTTTTAAGCTGAGGGAGAGTAGGTTTAGACTGGATCTTAGGAGGAAGCTCTTCAGTACAAGTGTGGTGAGACTCTGGAATAGGTCATGGATGCCTTCTCCCTGGAGGTGTTCAAGGCCAGGTTGGGCAACCCAGTCTAGTTGAGAGCCATTCTTGTCCATGGCAGGGAGGTTGAAGTAGATGGTCTTTAAGGTAACTTCCAACTTTTAAAGTTGTAGAACAGGACATTAGACGAGATGAAAGCATGGATCTTTGTGTAAAGGATAAGACATGGAAATGGGAACTGAAGATAGAAATTGTTTCTGACAGTGCCGTGGATCTCTGGTACAATCTTGGACAAATCACTTAACTTTCTGCATAAATCAGAGAATTCAATTAATACATAAATAGTTTTCTAAATCTAGTAACTAATTCCCTTCTTGTGGAATAGTAGTATTGCTTTTACTCATTGGATAATTTGAATACCACTGTGATAGGCTGTATGAAATTGTCTATGTTCACTCCTTAAAATGAAGAGTATGCAGAAGAACTGCAAAATGAGTGCCTCTACTCACTTTAAGTTTTATGGCAGCTCCCTTTTTTTTTTTTTTTTTTTTTTTTTTTTTTTTTTTTTTTTTTTTTTGGTTTTCTTTTAGGGACTGTTAGTTG
>VWZE01000030.1:18975-30299 GCA_013396675.1 Eubucco bourcierii
TTTTTTCTCTTTCTTTTTGCTTTCAGGGATTCACTGCAGCAGTGAATGAGGCTTTCTAGGGAATGCAGCTGCTCAGTCTTGGAATTAATATGTAAATGCTCTTATTGAAGCAGGGGAGGAAGATGGAACATAGCTGTATTTTCTCTAATCAACATATTCTCTTTTTCATCTGGAATTACAACAAAGCTGACTGTCAACCACACAAATAATAGAATATTTGCTTTTTCAGAAATAAACACATCCAGAAGCATACTTTTCTTGAAAGCTTTTACTGACCAACCCAAACAATATTTTAATTCACTGAAAATATAAATATTCTGAGCCATACACACACAAATCTCTCATGATTTTTCACTAAAACAAATAGAACAAACTAATTACATTGACAGAAAGCTAACTTCAGCTGCAGAAGTGTAGTACAGAACTGCAAATGTAACCACCACTGGATTTTTGCAGATACATATATCATAGCCATCACTATTGTAAAAGTCCAGTTCTACCCTCAGATTCACAGGTAGAGGTCCCCCAGAATCAGCTCAAGTCTGATTTGTATGCCTGACTCTCCACAGGAAAAACTGAGTAAAAATGTTACTAAGAGGAGTAACGAGATTTTGCAGTTTCCTCAGCACAAATTAATTCAACAAATGGATGTGTGAGATGCTAGAAAATCAAGCCTACTGTCTTTAAATCACCCATACAAATAGGAAACATTTCAGGACTCTGAAAGTTACCTAAGTATCTCAATATCACCAAATGAACTATGTGGAGAGGATCAGTGAATCCCCACAGAGTTGTAATAGAGCAAAGGAAATGGTTCAAGTTGTTATTTTGAAGATTACTTTTGATATGGCATAATATGCATTGAAATTGAGGAATAAACTGAAACTAGTGTGTGACAGGTCTTGTATGCCTTTTTACTGGTGCTTAATTTAGTTTATTCCTTTCTAGCCTAGCATATGCATCTTTACATTTGTCTGCAATTTCTTTGGACAGTTGAAGGCAACAGTAAAATAAAATTTGAGCAAAGATTACAGTACAGGGTTGAAGCTAAAAGCAAGATCCAAAGTCAAACCCAAGAACTCAAAGTTGATAAATCAAGCTGTTGGAAAACAGTGTAAGGACTGAAGCTGAAATTGCAGGACAGGCTTAATCAATAGCTTGGCTGCTGATTTGAAAATAAACAGAACTATTTGCATGTGAAGAAGGAAAAATACAACAAGTGAACTTTAACTTCTAAGATGTATCTAAACTATGTAATCTTTACATTGAAATAGTATGTTAACAGTGGAAATTTGCCAAGTAAGTTATAAGTGACAGCGTATTAGTGAATGCAGTCTGTAAGTTGTATTTTGGACTTAATTATAACATTGAAGGACAAAAGTGGTCCTAAGACAGTCAAGACAGTTAAGTTGGAGGGGTAAAACCACCCAGTATATCAACAGCATGTATATCATGACTTGAATGATGTGAAATTTACTAGATGCATTTATTAAACCTAATATTCTTGTCTTTGACTATGCCCTTTTAGAGGTCTTTTACTAAAAGCTTTAGATAGTGCTTCCTTCTTTATTGTTGTAGAAGTGTTGCATAAAGATGAATGAGTATCATGGATTGAGTTCAATCTGCTGCTGTTATTCATACCATGCTGTAATCATGCCAGCTTCAATAATGAAACTACTGGCTGGAGGGAAGTATTATGGGGCTTGAAGTTCAGATTGTAATGTGGGAGGCTTCGTGTTCTGATTGCTGTTTCTGTGTTTTTGGGTGTTGTCTTTTATGCAAGTAGTTTTCTTTCTTGGGCTTTTGGCTCACTTGCTACTGCTTTCTGCTGCTTTGCACCGTGCCTTTTCTGCAAATATGCTACGGTAGTTATGCATTTTGTACCATGTTTTGCTGATTTTGGTCGGTAAACTCTGTTCTTATTTCTTTCTCTTTGGTCTCAATGTCAAATTTTTGTGTCACTTTTCTCCCACTTCTGTGTTAGCACACTAGTTCTCTTTGATCTGTTATGTTCTGATTTAAACCATTACAGTAAGGCACAGTGGAGAAAGATTAAAAAAACAATAACAACAAAGATGCTTAAAAGGCAGAAGGATAGTAAGATAAAATGCAAAGCAACTTCTTCAACTGCCTTCCCTGCATCGTTAGTCTGACTTTAATTTCCCCCCTAATTTTAAAACAGTCAAGGAGATTTTGATACAAATTTGTGATCTATAGGATACCCTTACAAGTTGTATCGCTTGTAGTTATTACTTTCAGGTTAATGGAATACTTGATTACCTTTAGATTGTTATTATATATGTCCTTAGAAGCTAACCTACAGTTTATTGACAGATTTGTTGCATTTCTCTTTAAATCTATGGGATTCTGGTTTATTTACACCTACAGCAAAATCCTGTTTGAAGCCTGTTACTGATCGTTGAAATAAACCCAGGACATACCATAATCTGTCATAGACCAGAGAGCCCTTTAAAAATACCTTTTCTCAACAAGCATACCCAATTATGAGTATGAAACCTGTCCATGCATTCAGTAGATAGAGTTCATTTTGGTTTTGTAAGCACTAAATAAAAATACTTTGCATAAACTCAGTTACCTATAGGCAATCAAGAGCTTTCATGAAACAGTTCCTACCCAGAAGTCTTAGATGCAACCTCTAATTTGTCTTCTGAAATTACAAAGCTACTTTTTAAATTGGACAGGCTTTATATATTTAATCATGCTGGATGCCTCTAACTTAGATGAAAATGGGTGACAGTGAGTGTGAGATAAGGCTTCACCAGTTAAAACTTTCATGGCACAGGTGTGCCACTTGTGATACTGTTTAATGTTTTAGATTAAGGGTAGCAAAATCCTTGAGAGAAATTCTCTCAGGGTCTTGTCTCACTTCCCTGCCTGCATTCAGCCATCCAGTTGTCTGTGAACATAGCAGTGGCCAGTACCCCAACTGCCTTATCTCCCAGGAATTTGGGTCCCCTATCACTACAAAAAAAGTAAGAGTGATCAGTTTTGTGAGAAACAAGGGGGTGTGCATGAACACGATGATAAAATGGGCTCAGAATGTGAATTTTTGTTTTATGGTATCCTGCTTCTACACTTCCCTTTGTTTTCCCTCTTTCTAATCCATTACTTTTAAAATATTTTAAAAATATGTCGGTGCAAAAGAATTGGAATTTTAGGTGAGCCTTGAAACTATACAATTTTAGTTGGTATGATGTTTAACCAGTGTATTCTGTATGTAATTCATGGCTGAAGTCTTTCAGAAGGGCATAAATTCTGTATATGGTGTGTTTGAGCCTGATTGTCCTTTCTAGAGACAGGAATCGCCTTCCATACTGGTTACTTTTACAGCTTCAAATTTTTCTTAAGTCAGTGATAGGTTGTTAGTACCCGCTTGAATATCTGGAACAGATGGTAGTAAATAAATACCAAATTAATTTTTCACCAAAATCTTGTATTGACTTTAGAATCTTCAGCAATTTCAACAGGAAATGCAGTTTGTCGTAGTACTAAGTTCTTGCTTAAAAGCTGTCAACCTCTGTTTCCTAAGTTCACTCTGAATAAGTAGCAGAATATCAGAGTACCATCAAATTCTCATCCTCACCACAACTCTCTTACCTCTAGTTTTTGTATTATGTTTGATGTCACCATAGAAATCCTATGTTTATTCACAAATGAGAAGATTTGGAATAAATCTTCATCCCTGAAAAGAACTGTCAGAATCTTCTCATCAGGCAGGTGTAGTTCCTAACACTGTGTGTTTCTTTTCCCTTTCTTTCATTGTAATACCCTGGTTCTTCCTACACTGAGGTGAATTGATTTTGTCAACATCTGTGCCATATGGTATGGGTTTCTTATCTGTATTTGATAAATACAGAACTAGAGGGACAGTTTGTCTTGCTGTGTTGAGATCCAAAGTTTTCAAGAGCAATACTACATTCTTTTAACTCAAAGCAAAAAAAAAAAAAGTGATTATTAGAAATCTAGAAAGCATATTACTGTCCAGAATTTTGTTTGAGCTGAGCTTAGTGTTCTTGTCTGGAGAAATCCAAGTTTGTCATATCACCTGGGAGACACGGTAGCATTTATCTGTCCTTTGTGAACACAGGTTACCATGATGATTTTCATGGTAACCTTTCACTGCACTGAACATAATTTCCCAAGTTCTGTTTGCAGATTCTGGATGTCTTGTTGTTTTTTGTGCCTGCTGATTTTAATGGTTTGTACAGGGTGCTTTATGTAGTACCGACCTAGAACAGCTTTGTGTACATGCACAGGTGTATGTGTTGATGTGAGTTCATAAATAGCTCTAAAGGTAAATATGTATGCTTGTATGCATCAGCTACTGATGACTGAATGATACACTGCTCGGGGTTTGTTCTTTTGCCTGTTTTAAAAGAGTTTGCCTTGAGAATTCAGATACTTCCTCAGAGTATGCATACAGAAATACAAAAAGAGCACCTGGATACTGGAACATTTATATATGTTGAAGAGCAAAAAGACCTTTCAGTTCTGCCCAAAACTTGTATTTAAAAGGAAAATGTTCATCCCTCTTCTCTATACTTCAAAGACTATATAGACAAAATAGTAATTAGTCTGTCAGGAAACTATTCTGGCTCAGTTACAGTTACAAATGCATTTAGCTGCACAGTAAGTCTGTGGAACACAGCAGAAGTAATTAGACTGGAAATGGTGCTGTGCAGAAAGAAGTCAATGTTGGTATGAATGTGATTAGGTCCAAACAAAGGATGTTCAAACCTGTCTTCAAGAACTTTTTGAGCTCTTATCCTCTGGGAAATGAAATTAACTTTCATGGCAGAAACTCAGACATAGCAGCACTCAGAATACCAGCAAAAAGCAGTGGAAATTGCACTGATGAGGTACTGTCACTCCTCTGTATTAGACCCACAGAGACTCTATAAAAAAAACTAAGGATGGAGCTTCTTGAGCAATTTTACTGCAAACTGAATCTGCTCTATTCTTCCCTCTCTGGAGTTCCCATCCATAATAAACCAGGTGGGACAGCTTTCAATTCTGTAAGCACAGCCAACCAAGTCAGCTTGTGGTTAAATTATTTATGCCAAGAGCTGAAAGTGAGGTTGCATGAGCAATGTATTCTCTTTAATAAAACCTGGATTCAGGACTGGGAAAATGAAAGAACCTTGGCTAGTCAAATAGGATTTTTATAAATTGAGTCTGAGTAGAGGCAAAGAAGAATGAAAAACGGGTTTAAGAAAATAGAAAAGTCTGATTTACACATTGTTTTCCAAAGCCAGTGATGCTGTAAAGGTGGTGTATCTCTGACTGATACGATTACATTATCTTTGAAGAAGAAATTTTAAGGAGTTCTTAATTTATAAATTCTTGGAATTTATAAATGTCAGAACTGGAATGGAATCAAGGAAGATAGATGGCATTTAAGGTGGACCTCTAGGAATACTTGTTTCTCTCCCATCTTTTCCATCAGTGGTGAATATAATTTAGTTACTCATTTATTTGACAAAACGGTACTCTTATTAATGTACATAAGACACCCTTTAAATACCTTCATCTTGGTCACACATATGTAACTTTCAAAGAAAATCTCACTGAGATCAGGCCATTTTATTAGCTGGGATTTTTTCATTTAAAACACCAATATAGCACTTTGCCATTGCCTACAGAATCATGGAATTACAGAATTGATTTAGTTGCAAAAGACCTCTTAGATTGAGTCTGACCATCAGAAATGTGAGTTGTGCTGGTTTGAGGCTAATTGGAGTACTTTAATAGAGAAAATTACACTATAGGCTGTGAAAGGAAAACATGGTGATGTTTATTTCACTCATAGGCTTGCTGAAAACTTGTTTGGGAAAAATAATCAAAACATAGCTAAGGCATTCTCTGTCTGTCTCTCTCTGGGGACACAACACAGCTTCTGGGGCGGTCTAGCAGCTTCTGGCTCTGGCTCCTCTGCTGATTAATTTTCTCTAACCACTTTTCTTCTAATCCCCTGGCCGATCCTCCTAATTTACCTTGCACTAAGGCAAACCTTGGGGTGAGGTACAGGGGTGGGGAGAAGGTGGAAGGGTGGTTGGGAGCCCCTCCTGGGGTCTCTGATTTCTGGGAGGGGTGTTATGGTTCTGTATTCCCTTTAACTTGTCTATTTCTGTAACTATTCCTGTCTATATTGTATATCTCTGCTTGTACACTGTACTGAGCTGTAAATAGAGCTTCAGTCCTTAACTTCCAGCCGACTGAGTTCTTCTAGTCTGGGTCATTTTACAAAGTGTGGGAGGTGGGGAACTCCCAAACCATCACATGAGTTCAGAGAAAACATTTTATGTTTGATGGGCATTTGATGGGAGGAATTGTGGAACCTTCCTTTATCTGGAAACAAACCCCACTCTAATACTTCTTTTTACACTCCCAGGTGCTAGTTGCAGAATTCTCTCCAATGACCCATTACTTTTTTTTTTGCAACAGATGTAGCCAGCCACCTTGTTGAATCGCTTCTTAAAGAAAGGAGGATTGTCTCATTGTAGTTCAAATCAACAGTTTTAGAAATCTTAAACTTAAGACGAGTATTAGAATCTCGTCTTCAACTCAAGTAGTTCTTTGACTCAAGCATATTAACCACTTCCACTGGAAACAGTGTTTCAGACAGTTTTTTCCAATTCCTATCAGAGATACTCCATTAAAGGTGGTTCTTGAGACCACACTGTACAGCTATGGGCAAATGGAGTGAGAGGCTTTCAAGCAGTCTAAACTAAATTATTCTACTACAGATTCAGGGTGGACTACTGTCTGCCTTTTACTTCTCTAGCCACACAAATCACGGGGTGAGAAATATCTTCTTTAATGATGTGACTTTTTTGTACCTGAAATTACATAGCAAACCCACTATTCTGAACTCTAGTTTCCCAGTGGAAAGCTTAGGTTGACAAGGTAGTCTGGAGGCATACTTTTGACAGTTTAAGTTTGATGTATTCTGTATATCTTACCTTGCTTCTAGCCTTCTCCTAGTACATTTATTCTACAAGCTTTGAGTCAACAACCAACTTCAGCACCCACCTATTAGAGTGATTATTGTTTTATGATATATTACATCTTCCATTTGGACCTGGCTGTTCCCTTTATGTAAAC
Organism: Eubucco bourcierii; assembly: GCA_013396675.1. NCBI lineage: Eukaryota > Metazoa > Chordata > Aves > Piciformes > Ramphastidae > Eubucco > Eubucco bourcierii. The sequence goes on from VWZE01000030.1 coordinate 26,101, forward strand.
ATTACATTTGTACCTTGAGATACACTACACCATACATATGCAGAAAGACAGCTTTTGACTTTTATTGCTTTAATAAATCAAAGCCTGTTGCCAAAGAAAAACATACTGTCATCGAAGCCACAAAATGTACAATTATGAATCTTCAGAGCCAACCAATTCTTTAATTTCATTCCCTCTAATAAAAAGAACTGTATACCAGAAGAAGTCCTTTTGAAAAAATGGTAAAACAGCAGTTGGGAAAAAAATCTCAGAGAGTGTCTTGGGTATTTAAAAACATTTGAAGGTATTTTTGACTGAAGATTAAATTTTTGAAAAAACAGAATTGTCCCCAAAATAGTCTCTCTTAAGTCATTTGATGAAAATTTATTTTGCACTGTTGAAGGCTGGTTTCCAATTTATTTGCTTTTTAACCTTTCTCCCACCTTGGCTGCCTCACAGTACTTCTGCTCCCATACAGTTTCCAGGCAGCCACCTTCAACAATGTGCTTGAGTCCTCTTAGTCTTTCACTGGCTGAGCATCAGGCACCCATGCAGATAAAAGAGAAGGCAGGTAATTGTAGAACCTGCCTTTAGTCTTTCTGTTACTGGCAACTAGGCTGTCTCTCAACTCTCAGTTTTCACATCTCTTAAAGAAACTACTTCTTTTTATGATCTTGTCTGTTTTAAATCAGATATCATGGGAAATTGCTAATGGATTCAGAAATTATTAAACTGGGATAATGGACCTGCTGGAGTGTTCCATAGAATGTTATATTAAAATTCAGCCAAAATATTTTGTTCTTTTCTAGTTGAGGAAAATATGACTACGAATACATTTCATGGTTAAAATGGATTCATTGAAATTTTATAGAATTTTTAGTCTTGTTGAAATATTGACTAATTCATAGTTCCTCATTCAATAAAAAAAATATAAACCAAAGATTTGGAAGGACAAATATTTTGCACTAAATTGAGGTATTTGTAATGTGCTTCTTAAATTTAATTAAAATTTAACTTTTTCTCCATTAAACTATGGAGTAATCTTTTTTTTTTTTTTGTAAAATGAGCGAAATAATTTAATTGAATTATACAGTGTTTTATATTTTGTCACCTTCCAGAAATTCAATTTTTATTTTGTATTGAAGCAAATTGAGCTTTACTAAAAACCTCATTCAGTCAAGGAGCAGATTTTAGCATTAACCAGTCCTTTTCTGTTATCCTCTAGCCTGTACTCTGTCTCTGGCAATTTAAAGGGAAAAAAAAAATTGTCATCTGTTTGAAGCAGAAAGGCGCCAGGGTGCCCAGGACCAGTAGATGTTCCCCTGCCTGGGGCTCAGTGCTAGCACTGCTGTCCTCAACGTGGCTGTGCTGACAGCCAGGTGATGACCTCGTGCCACAGCTGACACTCCACAGGCTGGGCAGTTACAGACTTTTTCCTTCTGCATTTCAGCACTACAGTGGTCAGCAAGGATCAAAGCATTCCCCACCAGTAACTCCACCACTCTGGGGCCAGCATCACTTTGTGGGTTTAGAAACTCCTCCTCCTCCCAAGAGCAGCTCTCCCACAGCCCAGCATGGTGAGGGAAGGTGAGAGGGACTCACTTGGAGTACTGTGTGCAGTTCTGGAGCCCTCAGCACAGGAAGGACATGGAAGTGTTGGAGCGGGTCCAGAGGAGGGCCACGAGGATGATCAGAGGGCTGGAGCAGCTCTGCTATGAGGACAGGCTGAGAGAGTTGGGGCTCTTCAGCCTGGAGAAGAGAAGGCTTTGAGGGGACCTGATAGTAGCCTTCCAGTATCTGAAGGGGGCCTACGGGAAGGCTGGGGAAGGATTATTTACAAGGTCCTGCAATGACAGGACAAGGGGCAATGGGCTTAAACTGTCAGAGGGGAGATTTAGACTGGATGTTAGGAGGAAGTTCTTTCCAGTGAGGGTGGTGAGGCACTGGAACAGGTTGCCCAGGGAGGTTGTGGCTGCTCCCTCCCTGGAGGTGTTCAAGGCCAGGTTGGAGGAGGCCTTGAGTGACCTGTGCTAGTGGAGGTGTCCCTGCTTATGGCAGGGGCTTGGAACTAGATGATCCTTGAGGTGCCTTCCAACCTGACCATTCTATGATTCTATGTTTCATTTTTAAGTCTTCTTAAGATAGTCTGCAATAAAAATCTGTGACTTCCTTAATGAGATATGCTCTTTAAGTGATGCGCTAGAAAGTAATGCACTGAGAACCGGCTTGAATAAATCAAAACTTATCACGCAGATGTTCAAAGATCATTAGAAGCCTGAAAATGCAAATAAGCATTGGCTAAATTTTTGTAAGTGCCTAAGTCAGATGCCTAACGCACTAATTTCAGTGGGATTTAGCTGTCTAACCTGCCTAAGTGATTTTGAAAAATAACACAAGCTGCCTGTTCGCATCACTAGGTGCCTAAACACTTTTGGAAAATTTGTCTCTGAGTGTTCTTAATAAAGAAAAATGACACATCAAAATGTGAGAGCATAGTCTCAAAAAAGGATCAGAACAATGTTTCAGAAAAATCTGACTTGGTCTTACAAGAGCTTGTGACTGGTGACTCTTGATTCCCAAGTTTGTTGCAAGTGAAAGTACACGAAATAATTTTCACCAAATTCTATTCAAATGCCTCAAATTAATTTTTTTATGTCTGATAATGCTTAATCAGCAAGGTCTAGACAATGATAATAGTCAACCAAAATACAACTTGAGTACAGTCCGAGGTCCTTGCACAATTAACACGGGATGTTCCTTCTGCTGTCAGTTATGTCTGCTACTGAACATGCAACACTTCAATGATCTTAGCTATATTCTTTAATGAAGTGCCTTATTTAAGAAAATATGTTTGATGTTAACTATCCATGCACTGCAAAACAGTGCCTATTGAAATTTAATTACTCTAAGTAGCATATGCAGCGATTCATGTAATTAATTGCAAATTACATATTAAAAAAGTAAAACTAAAAAAAACCAAAAAAAATCAGTGTTGGCAGGCACAAACCTACAATTAATAGTTAAGCATCCAGTCATCAGCTGTCTAGATACAGAAGCATTAGCAAAGTTGAGCATCAGTTAGCATGTCAAACATCCTTTTCTTTTCTAAGTTCTATACAGGAAGTGATACATAAATATGTACAAGTCAAGCAGGACTATAAACTAAAAAACAATCCAGTTGTAAAAGGGAGAAAGTTTTTGGGGAAAGTCATATCTATTCCATTTTCTTGCCAGAACCTTTCCCCAAAAATCATATGCCAAATGATAGAAGAAAAAAAGCATAGGAGAAAAGCATAGGGATTTGGTAAGATTGTTTCTTTGGGAGTTGTCTTTTTCTTCATGGTAGTTATTAGATTATTTATTTTTCACATGCTATTGATTTACTATTTTAAATAATTCAGTTGTTCATACGTTCTCACTTGTTTATTATATTATATTTGAGAAAATTAATATTGTCTAATAGGACCCTAGTTAGGAATCACTAAAGAGAGAGGCCAGTCTAGGTTTTGGCTGGTGCAAATTTCTGGTTTGTCTCAGAACTGCGATTATGCAGGTTTGGGCTAATTATTCTGCCTTGCACTTCAGTTTCCATCTGTAAAGTGGGGATAACACACTTCTTTGTCTCACAGGAATATGTGAGACAAAGTGGCTTTCTATGATGAAGTCACAGCGACAGTGGACAAGGGAAATGCAGCTGATGTCATCTACCTGGACCTGAGTAAAGCATTTGACTCTGTGCCACATGACATCCTGGTCACCAAACTGGAAAAGCATGGACTTGATGGATGGACCACTCGCTGGATAAGGAATTGGCTGGATGGTCGAACCCAGAGAGTGGCGATCAACGGCACAATGTCCACCTGGAGACCAGTGACAAGTGGTGTCCCTCAGGGGTCAGTGCTGGGACCAGTGCTGTTTAACATCTTTGTCAGTGACATGGACAGAGGAATGGAGTGCACCCTCAGCAAGTTTGCAGATGACACCAAGCTGTGTGGCACAGTCGACTTGCTAGAGGGCAGGGATGCCATCCAGAGGGACCTGGACAGGCTGGAGAGTTGGGCCCAGGCCAACCTGATGAAATTCAATAAGGCCAAGTGTAAGGTCCTGCACCTGGGTAGGCACAATCCCAAGCACAAATACAGGCTGGGTGGTGAATGGCTGGAGAGCAGCCCTGAGGAAAAGGACCTTGGAGTCTGGGTTGATGAAAAGCTCAACATGAG
>VWZE01000030.1:35167-76404 GCA_013396675.1 Eubucco bourcierii
TGGTGGGAGGTGTCCCTGCCTATGGCAGGGGGTTGGAACTAGATGATCCTTGAGGTCCCTTCCAACCTTACCATTCTATGATTCTATGATTCTATGGTTGCCTGAGAGAAGAAAGTAACCTCCCCCTGGCTACAACCACCCTTCAGGTAGTTGTAGACAGCAAGAAGGTCTCCCCTGAGCCTCTTCTTCTCCAGGCTAAACAATCCCAGCTCCCTCAGCCTCTCTTCATAGGGCTTGTGCTCGAGGCCTCTCACCAACCTTGTTGCCGTTCTCTGGACACACTCAAGCACCTCAATGTCCTACTTAAATGGAGGGACCCAGAACTGGACATAGTACTCAAGGTGTGGCCTAAGCAGTGCAGAGTACAGGGGGAGAATGAGCTCCCTGCTCCTGCTGGCCACACTACTCCCGATGCAGGCCAGGATGCCATTGGCCTTCTTGGCCACCTGGGCACACTGCTGGCTCATGTTCAGGCAGGTGTCAATCAGCACCCCAGATCCCTTTCTGTTTGGCTGCTCTCCAGCCACTCCCACCCCAGCCTGTAGCTCTGCATGGGGTTGTTGTGACCAGTTGAACCACTAAAGTTCCATATTGAACACTGCTGATGAACTGGGATTGGGAAGTGAAAATATTCTGCATTTTCCCATTCTGCCTTTCTAATCAGAACCTGTATTAGAGCAAGGTAGTCAACAGAGATGGCAAAGGGTGAAAATGACAGTATTCTGGAAGGTTTATAAATCCTAGAATCATCCCAGATGCTTTTCTTTTCAGTCTTGTTTCACCCATTTTGGTTATAATTAAAAAACACATTCCTTAAAATTACGTTGTTTCATTTCGTAGAATCATAGAATGTTAGAATGGAGATCATCTAATCAGAACCCAAAGCAGAATCACCCTAGAGCAGGCCACAGAGGAGTGTGTCCAGGAAGGTTTTGAAGGTCTCTAGAGAAGAAAACTCCACAGCGTCTCTGGGCAGCCTCTTCCAGTACTCCATCCTTCACCGTATTAAAATTTTTTCCTTACATTGTGGTGGAACTTCTGTGTTCCAGTGTGTATCTGTTGTCCCTTGCCCTATTACAGAGAACCACTGAAAGAGACTGACCTCTTCTTCTTGACACCCACCCTTCAGATATATATAAACATTAATAAGATCCCCTCTTAGTCTTCACTTTTTGTTCTTTCTGGATCATAACCAATAGATATCAAGTAACTGTTACTTTCCATTATTGTTACGCCTTTGAATTCTACTAACACCACCATTGGTCAAGTACAACATGTGGAAGAAAACAGTTTGTGTTTCAAGCTGATGTGTCCTATAGAACAGTTTGTACAGATGTTCTCTATCTGAACACCAGAAAGGTGATGATGCTGTCATATTTTCCCTTATGTTTTGTTAGGCTGTGTGCAGTGAATATATCCATCAATTCTGACCAAATCCGTGTCTGTCTTGGAGTGATTTTTTTAAATTCTGATGAATTTGAGGTTGGTTCTCTACCAATTTTACTTTCTTATGTAATGTATTAGGAGAAATGAAAAATTATTTTTGGAGCCACAAGATTGTGTTGTTGTGTTGTTGCTTATTTTGATAATTTGGCAGTCATTATCATTACAGGGTAAATCTAAATGTTTTTGCAGTGACTGAGTGAAATGCTTAGAGCACAGGGTTTGTTTTTTTGGGGTTTTTTTTCTGAGTGAGAGGTTTTGGGAGACACTATGTAGGTACCTTCTAACTTCTATCCTATTTATTAAAAGCGTTTTAAAAAACTAAACCATAACATATATATTTAATTTTTGTCTTGTTTACTTATTGTGCGTCTTTTGTTTCTTCATGGTTTAATTCTGAGAGAGATTTCACTTAACAATGTTCATGTAAGAAATGTGATAGCACATTCTAAATTGAGTACCTGCTTCTTCAAGTCAGAATATGTTGTACCAGTTTAAATTAAAAGAAGCTGCTAACCAGAAACCTCAGTGAAAACATAAGCAGTTTCCTACTGGCAGCTATGCAGTCAGATCAGCTTGGCAGAAAAAGCAAGCTGGGCCAGGTGCAAACCTATTGAAGTAACAGGTGAGATGAAACCTTTTTCTGATGTAGTCATATGCATGTTCCTGCTTAGCATAAGCTGACCCCGTGACAGAAAGCTATTGGTGGCTCTGACAAGTACCACTTCAAGCAACAAGCAGAGTTTGGTCTCTGTTCTAGTTCATCTGTCCATAAGAAGACTTTGTTAGCAAAACTATTCTGTGCTAGACCAAACGTACCTACCTGAGGTTCTGCAGTGACTTCCAGAAAGGACTACTCTGACTGCCAAAAATGTTTCAGTTAATAAGTTAAAATCAAACTGACTTCTTATTCTTTTTGTGATCAAAAGAAAAGGTAGTTAACACTGTTAAGTAACTCAGGTCTGCAGTTTTATGTGGTGAGCATACATGTATGAATTACAACCGTGGCCTTTCAAAGAACAAGCCTCAGAGCGATGTTGACCAGTGTGGTGCAGACATTATACTGCAAAGAACCAGAGTACTGCTGGGGATTTCTTATTGCTCTACTTTCAATTATTTTCTAAAGTGTTTCTAAAGTGGTACCTTCTTTTTAAAAATTATTATTATTTCTTGGTTGTTTGTTTGTTGTTATTTTGCGTGGGTGTTGTTGGTGTTGTTGGTTTGGTTTGGTTTATACTTCATTTGTTATTCAGTAATAATGCCTGAATGGAAATTTTCCATCAGACTGAGTTTATTAAACTAGAATTACTGGTAGAATCCAGGTTGGGAGATGCATGGACTAACCTCTCCTGGTTTCTTGGTTTTCAGCCAAACACCTTGCCAGCTAGCTGCCTACTAGCTGATGTGCAACCTGACAGGCTTCCTATCTTTCCAGAGTTCTGTCCTGTAGGTTGATGGACAGCTAGGCTCCCCCACTGCCCGCTTTAATGCTTGCCAGGCTTCCCAAGCTGAGTCTCTGCAGGTGCAGACCTGCTATCCCATCAAGAAAGTCATTTGTTTCTGTAAGCAAGACATTATACCCTCAGGCAATTAGTAAGGTGCTGATTTTGGCAACAGGGAATGGAAATCTGACAGCATGGGGAGATACCTAGGGAGTTGTGATCTAAGTAATTCATAACAGAAAACCGCTTTGGATGACTTGAAATTTGTGTTCTGAGGATAGAAGAAAAAGTCTTAGACTATAGAAAAGGTTTCACATATGGAGAAATTGTTACATGGAAAAATTCCACTTCAGCTTTGTCTTTAGGTAGAAAAGCTTACTTTGTGACTTCACTTCAGTGATTTTTAAATGTATTTTAAGGAGGTTCTGACATCTTTATACTTATATTTTAAAGAGCTCTCAGCTGTGCAGATCTAATTTTACATCAGAGGTCAGTACCAGGCTCAGTCATATTTCATAGGCTTTGCAGCCATTTCTGTATTGGAAAGTCAAAACTACATCGTGCATAGGAACTGTTAGAAACAAATGGTACATGTTTTCATTCTTTCCCACCTGCAAAGATGTTTCCTTAATGGCTGCAGCCAAGAAAACCATTACAGATGAAGATTAGATTAAAATAAATTGATTTAGAGTCCACAGGATGCTGCCCTTGGGGAGATTTCTCTCTTTTAAAAAAAAAAAAAAAATTATATATATTTTTATGTATGTGTGTATTTTATACACACACATGAGATACAGCACAGCAGGATGCAGAAAGAGATCAATCAAATAGGCTTGGATTTAGAAGAGGGGCTGCAAGAAGGTCTGCATACTAGTGGTGTGTATAGCTTGGGCCTGGTTTTTGTTTTTAATGTGCTTCAGTCTAGTCTTCTGTGGTGTATTAGTAGTTTGGAAAATGTGAGGAAATGAGATTGTATGTTACAGAGGTCAGTATCTGGCAGACATGATGGATTCCACCATGTTAGGTACATTAACATCTGCAAGATCAGCTTAAGGGTTACAATTTCTGTACTCTTAGAGCAGACTTGTGGATGTATATGTGAAAAGCAACACTGACAAGTTATTTTTTGTATAATTATTATTATTATTGATATATGCTGTAAATTGCTGTCAAAGAGATTTCAGTCTTTATCTCATAGAACTTCCCTAAACTCGTGGCTTTCCTTCATGGATCTCACCATGTATTTTGAAACCTCTTCAGAAATGTTTCTATATCAGAGGACCATGCCCAGACTTTCTGTGTGTCTCCAATCTCTTGCCTTTTCATTTTGGAGCCTGGGACCGGTTTCATCTTCTTTGATGCTAGACTATGCACTGATGAATTAATAATAAGGAAAAATCTGTGTTCAGCCTGGCAAGTCAGAAGGACTGCATTCTCCCAAATAAACCAAATTGCTGGCTAGATGCTGTATCTGGATGGAGAGATAAGGTTACAACACAAAGATTCAAAATCTTGAAAATGTGTTAGCACCAGCAGGGCAAGTTTGTGTGAGATCGACAATTAATTCACATCTTCCATCAACACTTAAGTCTCATTTGCCACCTTACACAGAATTGGTTTCAGATCTTTTTACAGAAGCTAAAATCTACATTTTAGCTGGCCATGCTGATAGACTGCTAAAGTCAGTGCAGAAGGGTTGTATATTAGATAATAATCAATTAACTCTACTTACTTTGTGCCGTAAGCCTCTGGATTTTGTCAGACCATTTGTAAAACCACAGCTACTGCAATAAAAACATCATTTGCAAATACGTGTCAGCAAGTGAAGAGTCTGAAATAATAGAAAAGGAAAGAAGAGGGATAAATGCAGAGACAACATGAATATAAAGCAAATCTCTTGATACCAGTAAAAGGCAAAAATCAGTATGAAACCATGAAGTGTTGTTAAAAATTGTCTCTGCTGCCACTTCCAAAATCACAGGATTTGCCACTATTTTCTGTTACCTGTATTTTGAAACTGTAGGCACCTTGTGATAACAGCAGAGGGGTAAAGAACAGTTTCTAATTCCCTCTGCCTCTGATTTTTTAAGAAATTCGGTGCCATGTGGTATATCCAACTCCCACCTACTTTGTCGACTAACATTGGAACGGGTTGCCCAGGGAGGTTGTGGCTGCTCCCTCCCTGGAGGTGTTCAAGGCCAGATTGGATGAGGCCTTGAGTGAGCTGTGCTAGTGGGAGGTGTCCCTGCCTATGGCAGGGGGTTGGAACTAGATGATCCTTGAGGTCCCTTCCAACCTTATCATTCTATGATTCTGTCTATGATGAAAAAGAAAATGTAACAGTGATCTTTTCCCCCTTCTGTTTTCTAAACTGTTAGAAGAAACGGTAGTGTGAAAACAGAGCCCATGGCATCTTTATAAATATTTCTACAATTAGAGGCATCTGATCTCTCTGTGTGTACTGTTTTATGAATTTTCTAATGAGCAGCGTAAAAAACTTCCTTTTTTTTTTCTTCTTTCCTTTTTTTTTTTTCTTCTGTGGCATTAGCCTTGGTTCTCTCTATAAGTTGATCTGCTAGCAATTCTTTGTCAACTGATGTGTTGGGAGCAGTTGAAAATCATTGTTTAATTGGTATATTTTTTTAATCATGTATATGTTTGTTAAAAGGAGAGTAGGAATTCCAGGTAATTAAATTAAATTTTAGTAATCTGCTGATCAAAATACAAGAAATGAAGATTTTGTTTTAAATCCTATGTCAACATACAGGTCTCCTTTTGAACTGATCATCTCAATGCAGTCTGGATTTTGCTGATGTGGACGGCACTCTCCTGGCTGAGATTGCACTTGCATCAGGTGAGCCACCAAAAAGCAACTGGTTAGCACTAACTATTTCACAGTGCAGTTTCCTCTGCATCTTTATACAGTTTATATCATTGATGATCCTAGATCTCTTCCTGCATAAAGCTAGTCTAGGCACCTATTACAGACTGACCTCTAACTATCTTGTAAATGAAGAACTTTTAGAGGCTAGTTGAGCTGTTTCTAATGAAATTGTTTTCAACCTTTCACTTCAGGGTTAGTATAGGGAAGCCATTTCCTGGATTACAATGCCTTGAAGCAGTTTGCAAACAGCCAGACTTCTCTGGTATTCTATGGATCTTTAAATGCTATCGTTTAGGAAAAAAAATGAGGCTTTTAAAATTTTCTTTTCCTTTTAGAGAAAGCTTTGAACTTTACTGCTTAAGTATTTCCTTTTTCTTTTTTTTCTATCCAGTTTCAAAAATAATATTGCTGAAATAAAGCATGCGTTGCCCTATCCGAAATAACCACTACACTATTATCTGTTGATTCTTCTCTAGTCAGGTTTAGCCTGAAGAACAAAACAAAAAACCCCCAAACAAACAAAAAACCAAAACCAACCAAACAAAAACCCTCAAAGAACCCCACAACCCAACAAAAATAAAACCTCAAAATGAAAACCAAAAAAAACCCCAACAAAAACCCAACATCAAAAGGCTTTTCTTTTACCTTTCATAAACTACAAGTTGAAGCTTTATTTCTCTCTGCATTTTCTATTCATGTGAAAATATTATTTAATTTGCATTAGACCTATCATAAATATGAAGATGCTATTACGACTGTAGAGTTTCTAGAAGCTTTTTTCCCCTTAAAGTTCAGTCCTCATAAATCAGAAATGAACCTCCTGGAAGTTTTGAGGGGCAGTTTGGGTAAGCATACTCACTTTGGGTATTAAGAGTGTCCAAGTCTGCTGCTACACTATGGCAGACGATGTACCAAGTGCATTATATGCAACTAAACTGGAATTACTAGCTGTTAGGCACAATCTATCTGTCAAAATGGGAAACATAATGCATATCACAGAATCATTTAAACGTACTGCACAGAATTGCTTTACTCTGTCTACAGTGACAGAAATTTCCTGACGTTCTTAGCAGTCTGTAGCAACGTAAGTTGTAATAAAGAACAGCTGCTGAAATAGCTGTATTTTGCTGTCCTGATTTGATATTGGAGGACCTTTTATAGCTAAAATTTATGTGAGAGCAGGGCATACGAACACGGTACCTGCCTAAGTTGCAGATCTCTGGGCATATTGGTGTGCTTACTGGATGACTGGAAGACTCTTTCTTTGTACACTGGGCATATTGATCTAGAAGAGGCCAGGTGAGTTTTACACAGTCACTTTCAAAGAAGCAGAACTGCACAATCAAGACTATTAGAAATTAGGTGTCATGGGACAAACCACATTCCTTTATAGATCTGTCATCATTTTAATATGAAAGGCCAAATACCAATGCCAGTTGTTTCTATACATCCTGTGAGTATGGATTGGTCAGAGTGGCATTGGGCCTGCAGATTGCCTAGAGAGAGTGCAATTGCTATGTTGATCCTTAACATAGAAATGAAAATTATTTTGATACCCTACTTTACAAATGTACATGAGAGCCAGCAACTGGATCATCCCATAGACAATTTGTAGTGCTATGTGTTCTTGTGCTTATTTACTGATTTTGGAATTACTTGCACTCTAGTAATGTATTTCCTCAGTTGCTAGCTCTGACCATGAAGGCTTACTTCAGTTTGGGCTGAAGTATGTTAACATCTGCTCTTTTTACTTATTTGGCTGTATTAAATAAAGACAAAAAGGAGAACATTGTAGAAAGTAACATAAAATAAAATAAAGGTCCATTTTTTAAGAACAATTTCACCTGCTCAGGAAGCTGTATTTATGAGATTCAAATACTTTCTTGGTTGTATAAAATTTTCATTTGTGCTTCTGTATGAAATAACAAAGTCAAGGAGCTTATTCCAGAGGAGCATACAGGGAGACGTCAAATAAATCCCTTGTGATGTGTACTGTGATTCAGTCAAAAAGGTTAACTTTTTGCATAGTTTTGGTGAGACTATAGATCCTGCACCAAAAATCTCTCTCCTTTGTTTGTCCTCCGATACTCATTTTGAATAAATCCCATGTCAAAGTAGAATTAAGTATGTGAGATTTTTTTTTTTTCACTAATAAAATATTTTTTAATACTGAGAAAGTGCTGTCATGTAGTAAAACTTTGAGAGCTTGGAATCAAATACCTGGCAAGGTACTTTTTTTTTCTTTTGGCTCTTGAGTTTAAAGACCTCACTTTAAAAGTTTGTTGATGTTACTTTAGAATATATTTGATCCAGCTTCACTAGGCTGCAGGCTGCCTTCAGGAGGTCAGGAGTTTTATAGTCAGAAGCACTGCTGTGCATTTCTGATGTCCTTAAGATAAAGAGGTACGGTCCTTAGGGAGGAAATAGAAAGTACGATGCTTTTCACATATCAGATGCCATGTGCAAATTTAGTATTTTTCATTTGTACCGTTAGCAGCAGCAAAGTGAAGGCTTTTAGAAAAGCATGTTGGTCTGTAGTTTCAGGCCTTTTTGTCAACTGATAGCCTTTAACTCATTCTTCTGTGCAGATGGGCATGAATGGTCACTTTTGCTGACAGTGAGGTAGACAACACCACACAGGGGAGGAGAATACTGTAAGAGGCAATAGATAAATGTTAGCCTGACTGCTTCATTTTCTTCTAAATAGCTTGGAGCAATAGGTGCTGGCATGAAACTTGCAGCTGCATGTTGTTTTTCCTGACTGAAAGAGGCCGCCATGGAAGGTTATGGTCTCAGTTCTATATAATTGTTTTTCTTTGGAGGCAAGGTAGGCCTCTAGAAACTGGAGATTAGTTCAACACTTGGCCAGTGAGTTTTAATGAAAAAACAGTGGATTTGCACATAGTTTGCCTACTACAGTTTGTGTGTGCACAAACCTGTGGAGATCTGGAGACTCTACAAAACTTTAGTACTTTCAGGATGCATTTAGGATTTCACAAATACAGCTTTGCTATACTGCTTAGTAGATTGTGCTTAGCTCTTTTTATGGCTTCCTCACACATTTTTTGGACTGGAAAACTCTGTTGACTCAGAGGAAAATACAGGATATCAAAGTAGTGCTCTGACTTGTTTACAAGGAATAAATTGATGGAGAAAACCATCAGTCTCAAACATCAGAACCTGAAAAGTAAATGTCTTTAAATTTTTTTTTTTTTTTGTGACCTACACCTTGAGTTAATAACAGTGTTTTAATTAATTTACCTGGAATTATTGTGAGGTTGTGGAGAACACTTGCACCAAATTGGTATGTTCCTTTTATGTTCCTCACTGAACTTCGGGAAATAAATTTTTATTTGAGGTGATAGAGAGGAGAAAGTGGAAAAAACCCCACCTCTAGAAACTCAAAGAAACTCTAGAAACTCTTGCATTTCCCTTCATTTGCCATGGAAAACATGGTAGTTCATATTTCCCCAATTTTCCTCTCCCTGTGTTCACTTTGTCTTCAGTCCTGAAGTCAAAGAACTAAACCCCATGGTATCCAGAAAAATACATTGTACAGAGTGATTTACTTTCTGGAGAATGATCGGATGTGCTGGTGGGAATTAACAGAGGGGGTTGATGTAAAGGAGGGACTGTTTCAAAATTAATAATTATATTAATTTTGATATCCAGGCAGAGATTGTTAATAACTGTGAAAACTGTTTATTAACATTAAATCTCGCCATAAACTTATATACAAGGTTCAAAAATGCACGGTTTGGAAATTTGTACATACAGGGAACAGGCAAACTGGAACACTTCAAAGGCAACTAATGTAAGCAAACATTTTTACTGGCAGAGAAGGTTTATACGCAGGAAGCTCCTTTCTGCTTATGGCGGAAGGCAATTAATGATTACAAGAGGCTTGAAGTATTTACTTACAAAAAATATCCTGGGACAATACCCAAAACACGCAGTGGGCTGCTGCCGGGTTGGAAGCTGTTAGAGGCTTTGGAGTTTCCTCAGGCTCCTGGGTGCTTCAGACAAAGGAGGCAGACATCTCTGAGCTGGTCCTGGCTCTCTTGGCAGCAGGCTCTCATGTGCAGGCAGATGTCTTGCGATGCGCAGTCCCGGCACGGGGTCACGCTGGCTGTGCAGGCCGAACGCGTGGAGGCATCAGAGCCTGATCCTGCTCCTTGGGGTTCCACCCAGCTCAGGATCAATGAGGTAGTAAGAGTACAATAGCAAACCCACTCAATGTGCTACCTGCTCATCCTTTATATCCATTTCAGCCTGAGACTGATGGGCCTTTGGACATAGATTAGACAATCAGGATGGCAGTTTGCCCATATTAGGTGAAACTGGGGTTTCCATCCCCTTTCCTGCAGCCACCACCCCCAACACAGAGGGAGGGGGAGCAGCGGAGCATGCCTGGGCAAACCAGGACATGTACAAGGCCACCTTTGGCCTATTCAGGCCTACCACAACAGTTGAGTCACATAATACTGAACCATTCATCACATCTTTGATAAAGTTGTTAGTCTTCTCTGAGACCATAAGACCTGGATGACAAAACTATAGGACCTGATGTGTTCTGTATCTTAGTTAAAGATTAAGTGCTACTTGCTGGTCATAATGAATCATGGCTGACTTGATAGAAGTAAATTATATATTTTCAGTTACATGTGCATTTGTACCAATTGCACAGATGTCATTCACTCTAACGGTAGCCTAATTTGCACTCCCAGAGCACAATCCAAGGATTAAATGATTGTGTGAGACTGAAATCCTCCCTTTCTGCTGGAAATTGTTATTGCAAGCTAAGGTTAGACCTACAGTTGAGTCATAAAAGATAAATCTCTCTGGTACTATTGCATTGAAAAAGTGTCTAGTTGTTTGACTGTTGATGCAAATCATATTCTCATTCTTAAATTAACTCAAATCAACTGCATTTCTTTGATGCAGTTAATAATCAGAATATCCCTCTGCATTACCATGTACAACACTTTTTACAGTAAGTAAAAAAAAGAAACTGGCAGATAAGTTCAGTGGAAAATCTCAGAATGTTCCAAAATATGGGTTTGGTGATGTTAATATGTAGAGTTTTCTGGCATGATAAATGAAGTGAAAATTTATCACAGTGAACTATCATCTTCTCATTGCCTCACAAATTGTAATTGTATCTATTTTTCATCAAAGTATATTGGGAATGAATTCCAACGTGTCCACTAACCAGAAAACATGTGAGTGTCAATTAAACCTCAGGAGGAGGTTTTGCCAAAACCTCAGCTGGTATGCACTGATACTGTTCCCTTCCAGCCAGTGAAGTTGCATCTATTTATATCAACCATCTGAGCTTGTGTTTTAGAATCTGCATCTGATCTTCAAGAATCTGGAATTAAATCAATTTCTGTATTACTTTTAATTTTATACTGAGGGAACTCAAAGAATCCTATGTACTCACTTCAGAATCCATTCTCAATTTTCTCATGTGCACCTCTTCTTTCTCATTCCGGCAGCTACTTTTCTGGTATGCCAAATTGGTTTCCCTTCCCTCTAGTCCTTGTAGAAGACTGGTGGTCAGAGATACTCCACACAGAATTACTTTGCAAATAGGTACACAGCATGCAGATGCATCCCCCATCCTCTGGGGATTCAGTAGAGACCTGAGTAATCAGCATTACACCATCTCTTTGTCTTGTTTCTGACACTTGGCTTACTTAGAATGTTACTTGGTGAATGTTACTGAATGCTATCAGTTCCTGGTGTAGCAGCTGCATTTCTGAGAGAATAACTGTTCCTTTTGCACTATGTTATCTAAATCTGCATATGGTCATGCAGAGTGCATCCTGGCGCTCTCAGAGGAAGGAAAACCAACCACCAAACAATGCCAAACAGTGGTCTCTTTCGCTCAGTTTCAGTTAAAGGTTTAGGGGAGTGACAACTACTTCCAAGCTAATGAAAATGTATTTATTTATGGGGGTATCTATGTACTTATTTATTTCTTTATTTTGGAAATACAGAAAATGATTTTGATTTTTTTCCTTTTCCATTTATATGAAATTAAGACATTTGGAAAGTTTTCAAAGCAAAACTTAAAAAGAAGACTCCAAAACACTGAGGAGTATTCTCTTAATTCACTTTGGTTTAAAATCTGAGAATAGATTCTGAGATAGTTTTGAGTGTGTAATGGAGGGTAATTAATTGATTGTGAGATGCTATTTTCCAAATTAATATTGTTTATTAATTTTGATATGCAGGAGTCTCATCTCCCCTCCCCCCTCCCCTCCCCCAATTTTAATAATAATTGGTTCTTCAGATGGTCATGGAAACATTATACAAATAATAATTTAAGGTATGGAACAGATAACTAGCAATAATATAAACATGAAACTCAACTGAACTGGAAGAGAAGGTTCCTCTTCTTCCCCTTGCAGTCAATACCACTGCTTGGAGTTCATTATGCTACTTGCCTGCTAGATGGACTCGAGGAGCTCCTTTCTGCTTATGACAGAAGGCAATGGTAAATTACAAGAGGCTTTAAGTATTTACTCACAAAAAGTATCTCCCAACTCATGGGGCTAGCTACAGCTTCAGACAGTACCCAAAATGCTTTTAGGGATTTCTGTTGGTGTCTTGTAAGCCACTGAGGCTTCTGATTCTTCCCAGGGCTCACAAGGTGCTGGGGAAAGGAGGCAGACAATCTCTGACCTGGTCCTGATTTCTTTGGATGATCTGTGTACCTTCAGGACTTCCCATCTTGGCAGGAGACTTTCAGGTGTAGGCAGGATGTCTTGCAATGTGCGGTTTTGGCATGGATGTTATGCTGGCTATGCAGGCCGATTGCATAGAGGCATTTAGAGCCTGTTCCTGGTAAACTCAAGGTAGTGGAGTTTCCAGGCAGTTCAGGATGCAGTAAGGCAGTGAGGCAGGGCACTGCCAGAAGCAGAGAGTAATGGCGGCAGGCAACAACAGGCAAGCAAGCATGAACACAACAGAGCAGGTTGTGTCACCTGCTCATCTCTTTTTATCAATACAACCCAAGACTAATAGGCCTTTGGACACGGAATAGTCAATCAGAATGGCAGTTAGCCAAGCTTGACCATATTAGGTAAAACCATAGGCTTGCTTAACCCAAATTCGGGAAAACACATAGGCCTTGCATGAGGCAGGCACAAGCCAAGTGTATGTACCTTGTTTACCACAGGATGTAAACAGGAGCAAAATAAGTCTGGGCAAGCCAGGGTCCTTAAACTCAGTGGCTCCAGGTGCTTTGTCCTCTTTCCTGAAATTGCTTGTCCCCATAGCAGAAGGAGGGAGAGCAGAAAAACATGTCTGGGCAAACCAGGATGTGTATAAGCCTATTTTGACCTATTTAGGCCTGCCATGACAGAGTGTCTTCAAATATGCATTTAATGTTACTATACATGAAATGGTTTACAAAGACTATTTTCTTTGATCCTTCAAATTTCTGAATGTTGTCTTTAAATTCTCATTCCCTTATAATGTGCTGTTAATTTAAATTTGTTCTGCCAACTGCCAGATGTTCTGTTTTCTGAAACTTCTTTCACCTGCTTTTCTTGGCTAAATATGATTTCAGATTGCATATTTTCTTTCTTTGCTTAAGTGCTTATTATTCAGGGGTACTATAGTTGATTTCTTGCTACTGCTTTGGTTTTAGATCTATATTCTCACTGAAAATTATATTATTTATAATGTAGCAATGGGGACACCTGCTCTAGACATATGAGAATGTTCTGGTGACATAACCAGCTACCAATAATAGAAACAGCACTCTGGGCCTTCATTTTAAACCATGTGATGCTTCCATGCATTGCCAAGTCAAACATCATAATTCCACTCACTGAGAAATAACTATTCCCCAGAGAGGGAGCAAGTGAGAGAGAGAAAGATTCATGTTCGTTTTAAGTACTGAATGACTTCTGCACATCCCTGTGTAATAACACTTGGCTTTGGTGTCAGGTGTTTCTTCTGTATTGTTGTTAGAATCCAAGACTAATAGGAAGAATTTTATTGTGTTGTTCTTCCATGGTGGAAGCAGTGGTTTATATTTTGAAAGTTCTGGAGTTGTAAAATCTAAGAGAATTGCAACAGAAGTAGTTTCAGCCTGCTAGTTACAGACATCCTGTTGGCATTACTTTATTTTTATTCACCATTTAAACCCTATACCAGCGAGATTGTTGACTTACACAGAGACTACCATTGCAATTAATATCCCTGTAAAGGCTTCTGTGCCAAACTGACCCTTGCAGGACCTGCAGTCATTTCACAATCTGTGCAGAGTATTACATTTCTAATGGAGACAATGTTTTGCTGTCCTGAAATCTGTACTGAGACACTCTAATGTACGGATTTGTTATCTCTTGCTAACCTGATGCTGTCAATATCTGTGTCACCTCTGTACATCTATACCCTGTTTGGAGATAGTCCATGATAAAGCTATGAAACAGATCTCTGATTTTCTTTTCTTTTTTTTTTTTTCCTCTTTTTTGTGTTGGTGTTATTTTTATATCCATGAAGCCCAGTCTGGTTTCTGAAGATCTTCATTAAGATCAAACAACCAGTTTCTCTCCTCAAATAGCACAATGAAAGTAACCTTCTTCCAAGCAGCCATCGTGCCATGTCACAAATTAGTTGTCTGAGTTATATTTAGGTTACAAGACTAATAAAACACAATAGAAGTTTCCCTGACATCTAGCTTATCAGTTTTTGGGCAGATCTGTTTTTCTCTTAAAAATATTGGAATTACTACGTTGCTTTCTTCAGGAATAATTTTCTGACCTAGGTGTTACAGTTTTGCAATTAACCAAATTTCCAGACTTTTGGAAAGCATCTTGAACACTCTTGGATTACATACCATGTCCTATATATGGAAAGCTTCTGCAAATACTCACAAACTTGCTAATTATAAGCAGTTTGGTGTTCAGAATCACTCAGCAATGTTTCAAACGAGTAAAAAACCTCTGGACCATACATAAATTATATTCTTCCTGTGTCTTTGCTGTTTATTGTAGCTGTCACTGTATGTTACCATGGCAATATTTTTGTGCAATGGCTAATAACAGTTAGGGAAAATATGAGGAATTTACTGTGCTTCTGACACAGTGTGATCTTAGGAATGTATTCATTCTTTTTTTCCTCTGAAAATAAATGTGACAGACTTACGTAACTTTTAGGAGTTTGGGGAAGTAGTTAGCTGCTGGTGTTGCAATTGAGTTCCCTTTCCTTGAGGGATGAATACAGGCGTTAGCTTCAGACAAATATCCTTTACCATCACCCAGATACTGTTCATACAGAGATTAGTATATGCAAGGCAAGTAAAAATGAATAAAAATAATTGTCTAATTCAAATGATTCTTCTTGCATGGTCTTGCCATCTTTCACCTACCTGTAAATATTGTCATTCTCTATACCTTTACTGATACAGATCACATAACTGAGAAACTTTGGAAAGTAGTAAAAAAAAAGTTTAAGGCCTTTTTTCATTAGCAAAGAAAACAACCAATCAAAAAGTTCTATATCTGCCAGTGGATTTGAGCATATAGCTGTTTCCTCTCCATCATCTCCTGCTCTATGTGAAAAGTTTGTGCATAGCAATTCACCTTTTTTTTTTTTTGTTTGTTTGTTTGGTATCCTTCTAAACCCAGTTACAAGTAGGAAGTGAAACTGGCTTGTTCTCAAAAGATATAGGTCAGTTCTACCTGATGTTGCTACTCACATATGGTAGAGATATGTGCCATGTGATGTCACTCTGACAACCTACCTCTGGAAGCTTTAAGAAATCCAACCAAAATGTAACAATAATTCCCCCAGACACACACAGCATTCTTGTGCAGTGCCTCATTCCTAGAGAGGAATCAGACAGAGTTTAAATGGTCAGTGCTATATGATCCTAGATTATTGGTAATTAAATACTTCACCTAGACTATTTTAAAGAAGGGAATACCACTTAGGAGAAGATTTGCAGAAACTGAAAGATTTAAAGCCATTTATTAACCCTCCTTTTCTTAATGATGACTGTTCTTTTGGGTAAAAAATAGAAAATTTTCCACTTAGCTTCCGATGCTTTCAGTGTCAAACAGAAACCATTTAAAGGGTGTTTTGCCTTATTTCAAGAGGGCCAAAGCACACATGATTCCAATGAAAATGAATGGCAACTGTGAATGCTTGTACCCATTCATGTTAGGAAATAACTAGATTTGTTGGCATTTAAATGATATATGACATTCTGTCAGCTTTGGTATCAGTGGGATTTTTGCTTTTGAGAGAAATGGGATCAGGACCCTCTTACCAAAGGTGTTAAAAAAAGCTTTGGCAACCTTCATACGCCATGTCTGGAATTGATGGGTAGATGATTAATTTGTCTTTTCTGCTGGAATTTTTTAAAAAATCAGTAAAATGCAATACTACACATTGTAGCCTATTGATACTAAGATTCAGCTGTTAAGTGCTTTCAAAGCTAGTGGTATAGCAACAATAGCAAGTAAAATTTTAGAGAAAATCCCTCAAACCATTACAATGAAACTACCGTAGCAGATTTCTCTTGGAAAGTATTCAGCACCTGCATCACAGTGTTTTTTTCTGTATGCTGATCTAGACCTCTTCCTCATTCCTTTCTTCACAGATTTTCTTTTCTGGGGTAGGCCTTTTGAATGAGACTAGAATATTACTGGTTTTGAGGCTAGATCTTAACAGCATTTGCATATTAAATCAGAACTAGTTATATTAACTTCAAAAGAGTTTTTAAATATCAGAACTAGCATGTGCTATTGAGAAAAAGCACAGCTGCCAAAGGTACCGAGAACAAGTAACAGCTGCATTTTGGTTATGGATTGCACTTCCTACCCATATTTTTATGTATGAATAGTTGGTATGGAAAATCATAGAATCATAGGTTGGAAGGGACTTCAAGGATCATCTAGTTCCAACCCCCTGCCATTGGTAGGGACACCTCCCACTAGTACAGCTCACTCAAGGCCTCATCCAATCTGGCCTTGAACACCTCCAGGGAGGGAGCAGCCACAACCTCCCTGGGCAACCTGTTCCAGTGTCTCGCCACCCTCACTGTAAAGAACTTCCTCCTAACATCCAGTCTAAATCTCCCCTCTGCCAGTTTAAACCCATTGCCCCTTGTCCTGTCATTGCAAGACCTTGTCAGTAGTCCCTCCCCAGCCTTCCTGTAGGCCCCCTCCATAAAGAAGGTTAAGTCATATGAAATTCAGTTAGCCGAAAGATGTAAATAGGATCAACTTTCGATTTCAGCCTATGTGTCTCACAGGGAACCCACTGATTCGTCTTAATGGTTAGGAAAAATCTCACCAGAACCTACCTTTCACAATAATTTATAGAGGGTTCAAAACAAGGTATTTTGAGATGTCTGTTACAAGGGAGTGAAATGTTGAAGGATGACAGCCAACCTGGTAAAATATGCAAGAAATAGGCAAAGAAACATACAAGGGTCAGAAGAGAAGTCATTAGAAAGTAGGGGCATAGCTAGGGAAGAAAGATATCATTGAGACACAGGTCAAAGAGGTCTTAGGAGAAATGATCTTTGCAAATGAAAACTTCAGGACAATACAGGGATCCTATTCCTAAATGGTCATTTAATATCTCAGTATGACATTATATTTCCATCATATCATTAGTTCATTTTAGCTAGCTTTTTATAAGTAGGTAGGTCTTTATATTAAACTATTCCATGGCACAGACTTGTCATATTCTTGCTAATAGTTTAATTTTATAATGGTAGCCTCTTTTTTATTCTATTACTGTGTTTTCACAAAATGTTCTCTGGTAACATGACTTCTACTCTGGTATTAAATTGTGTGTCACCAAATTTGGGGTCCTTTTAGTTTGTTGTTTCTTACCTTTTCATTTCATTAAGACGTAAGTGTCTCACTGTGAGACTGAGTGTGCTTTGTACATTTTCTGTGGGAATATCTGTCACTTCTTGTAAATTCTCTGTTGAAACTGGCAGTTTTCAAAGTGAAAATTCGTACCAAACAGAGATGTAAATGGAGACCATTTTGTTGGTGTAATAAAATAAAGGTACTGTAATGTCAGTAGTCTGTACATGAACCTGCAGTGTGCACATGCAGCCCAGACAGCCAACCGAGTCCTAGGCTGCATCAAGAGAAGGGTGGCCAGCAGGGCAAGGGAGGTGATTCTTTGCTCTTGTCAGACCCCACCTGGAGTCCTGTGTGCAGTTCTGGAACCCTCAGCACAGGAAGGACATGGAAGTGTTGGAGCGGGTCCAGAGGAGGACCACAAAGATGATCAGAGGGCTGGAGCAGCTCTCCTATGAGGACAGGCTGAGAGAGTTGGGGCTCTTCAACCTGGAGAAGAGAAGGCTTCGAGGGGATCTGATAGTAGCCTTCCAGTATCTGAAGGGGGCCTACAGGAAGGCTGGGGAAGGTCCTGCAATGACAGAACAAGGGGCAATGGGTTTAAACTGGCAGAGGGGAGATTTAGACTGGATGTTAGGAAGAAGTTCTTTCCAGTGAGGGTGGTGAGGCACTGGAACAGGTTGCCCAGGGAGGTTGTGGCTGCTCCCTCCCTGGATGTGTTCAAGGCCAGATTGGATGAGGCCTTGAGTAACCTGTACTAGTGGGAGTTGTCCCTGCCTATGGCAGGGGGTTGGAACTAGATGCTCCTTGATGTCCCTTCCAACCTTACCATTCTATGATTCTAATTAGGATTAGATTGGAATATGCTAGACTTGGATGTTTGGAATGATTTCCTTATAGTCAGTTTAACAGATCGATGGAGGATGTCATGGGCATAGAAACATATTCAACTTACTTAATGCCAGTACAGCCCCACTTCTCTAATTTCTAATGCAGAGACCAAAGAGAAGGGAACAGACTAGGGTTTTCTGACAACTGAGTAGGCTTCAGCTGCTGGAACAGTCCTTTAAGGCCAGGAACAAAGCTAGTCATAATAATGCTGCCCTTATGATGGGGTCTGCTCAGCAGCTGGATAGATCAAGGTGGGGAACAAGTTCAAAAGTCTTTTCTAAGTCTTTTGGTGATCCCATTTTATCTTAAGTAGAGAAATTAGCGAGCAGATGATGCCTTTCTATTTACTGTGTTCAGAGACTGCGCTAAAGTAGACCTGTGGAGTCATTCAATTTGTAATAAATAAGTTCAGCTCCCAATCACCCAGCATGTTCTTTGTTTTGTTTAACTACATCATTTTTCATTGTGCTGCAGGGTGTATTTTGCAAATTATGTTACTTCTAGTTACTCTCTTGAATCTGACTGATGTTGGAGCACTGACCTGAGATGGAAGTCAAATACTAAATAGCAAAATAACGTTTTGTTCATTGCAGTAAGTCTCAGTAAAGATATCTGCAACTGTTGTGAGCCCATAGGGATTTGGAGAGATGTGGGATTATGCTAAGTATTAGGCAGAACTACAGGAAACTTAATGAGTAGTTTTATTGCTGAGTCAATTTTGTAAATTCTGCTGGAATTCTTTCAAATACTTGAATCTTTACTTCATAAGGGCCTAACATCATTAAGGATCTCAAAGGAATTTAAAAAAGGCCTTGATTCCTCTCCTGGTTTTTGTTTTTTTTTTTTTTTTTCCCTTTCCCTGAAGGCATGTATTTCACAGGCTACAGGGAAGAAAAAATTCTGGAGTAAGCACAGCAAAGCATGCACCTAGCAATGCATAAGAACTGCTAAGGTGCTTGTTTCTTCACTGATAGTGCAAGAATAAACATTCCTCTTGCTACTCTTTCCCCCATTTATTTACTAGAGAAGAGCAAGACATTGTGGAGCTTAAATTTGTTACCTAGGTTATAACAAATTGAAAAATATCCTGATCAAAAGCTACAGCATCAGTAGAGTTATTAAGACAGCTGTTAACAAACTTCAGCTGCTACAGAGATTAGAAAGGAAATTTTGCTTACCGTGTAAATAGTCTGTAATGTTTGATGCATGATGAGGTGTTTGGCCACTGCAGAAGACAGGTTTCTGGACTTGACAGACAAAAAAAAGGACAATGTGACATCTGCTTTATATGTACAGTGTAGTTGATTCACAGTATCACAGTATCACCAAGGTTGGAAGAGACCTCAAAGATCATCAAGTCCAACCCATTACCACAGACCTGAACACTAGACCATGGCACCAAGTACCATGTCCAAACCTGCCTTGAACATCTCCAGGGACGGTGACTCCACCACCTCCCTGGGCAGCCCATTCCAGTAGCCAATGACTCTCTCAGTGAAGAACTTTCTCCTCACCTTGAGTCTAAACTTCCCCTGGCATAGCTTGGGATTGTGTCCTCTTGTTCTGTCACTGGTTGCCTGAGTAAGAGGAAGAATCCGTTTATTTCCTGGATATCATAAAGGGTTAGAAATTCCGCAGATCTCTGACTTACATCCAATTCTTAAAGAAGCAGGTATAGAGTAAGCAACTAAGTAATAAAGATGTCCACCAGTCAGTCAGGAGTTCTCAAGCCAGAAGTTCAGTGGAGTCACCACATATGAATGAAGATCACTTGTCAACAGAGAATGGGCTTTTCACTGAACTATTTAGTGAAATTGTGTAACAGATGCGACGTAAGGCTGATGGTGCTATAGGACACTGTATAAATGTATATGCTGCTATTGTGGAGACTGGAGATGAAAAAGGTGCATGTTTTCAATTTGGAGGGGAAGGGCTATGTGGTTTACAAGAGGAAGAAGACATCAAAGAAGTGTATGTCAGCTGACCACAGAGGAACTTTGAAGTTATAGCAGGAACTGGTGCTTTTAATTTCCCGTGGTACTAGTAAAAGAGAGAGACTTTGGATTTTGCTTGCCAGAACTGTCGAGTAAGTACCTAATAGTCATTTTGTGAAAAAGAAATGCTGGATAAATTGTTAATTTTAGAGGAGTTCCTTGAGCTGACACATAAAACTCAGCTTTGTGTAGGTACATTTCAGGTATATATGCAAAATGCTTCAGAGTTCTGTGAGGTGAAAGGCTAACTTTGTAAATTCATGATATTAATTGATAAATTATCATGCTTTTAACTTCTTAAAATACACATCATTCCTGACAAAGGAGTTTGCAATGGTTTGTTATGTAACCACTTCCTTTGGATTTTCCCCACAGAGTTAGGAGTGCAGCAGTCAGATTTTTAAAAATTATTTATTTAAGGTTATAAAAATAAAAACTGTCTGCAACTTCATTTACTTTCTAAACATATGTTAGTAGCTGAAAACAGTGTACATTTACATATAGAAATAATTTACTGTACTTACAATAAACTATTAAGACCATTTGCTTTTGAAAATAGATATAAGAGTAGCATAGATATTCTGCCAATGTTTTCCTGGAACTAGTGTGCTGAAGTGTCAAACTAACTGCCAACAGAGACACTACCTTCCCTCTGTGTGTGAGTTGTGTAGTTTTCTGCTTTGTGAATAGTGTAGTGTGCTGGTTTGAGGCTAATTAGAGTATTTTAATAGAGAAAATTACACTATAGGCTGTGAAAGGAAAACATGGGGATGTCTATTTCGCTCATAGGCTTGCTGAGATTGTTTGGGAACAATAATAAAAACATTAGATAAGTCAGTCTCTGTCTGATTCTTGCTGAATCTATCAGTTTCTGGCTCTGACTCTGCCAATTAATTTTCACTAACCACTTTTCTTCTAACTCCCCTGGCCAATCCTCCTAATTTACCTTGCGCGTAAGGCAAAACCTTGGGGTAAGGTACAGGGGTGGGGAGAAGGTGGAAGGGTGGTTGGGAGCCCCTCCTGGGGTCTCTGATTTCTGGGAGGGGAGTTGTGTTTCTGTATTCCCTTTAACTTGTCTATGTCTGTAACTATTCCTGTCTATAGTGTATATCTCTGCTTGTACATTGTGCTGAACTGTAAATAGAACTTCAGTCCTTAACTTCCAACCGGCTGAGTTGTAGTCTGGGTCATTTTACAAAGTGTGGGGGGGCGGGGAACTCCCAAACCTTCACATGTATTTTTCTGCTTTTTGGTTTGCTTTGTTTTGTTTTTCAGGTAGTTTAGTTCATTGAAAATTTCAAATCCATTTGGGAAAAATAGAAAAACCTCTAACTTACTGCCCACATCTCCCTGTGTGGGAAGTTGTTTCAAATGTCCTGGAAGCATGAAAAAAAATGTGTTTAAATTGCTATGTTCATAAAAATACTTCTGTTACTTAAATTATCTTTGTAATTGCATGTGTGCTGAAAATTAGTTTACTAATATAATTAGTAATTAGCTTGCTAATACTTCATGTTTCCAGAATAGATCTATTTAAGACAATTTTATTTAATAAAAAAATCAAAATTGCTTGGTTTATCATAAGCAGATTTCCATGCTAATATAATTTATACATATTGGCTTTCAAAAAATTATCTAAACTTGCAAAATTAAATTCTCGTGTATTTTCTAGCATAATAAAGCTAAACATTGGAAATAAATTAAACAAAGTAGTCATATATAACCTTAAAGTTAAATGGATATGTCCACATTCAATACAGCAGAAGGAAATACAAATTCCATCACTCCAAAAAAAAAAAAAAAAAAGCCTACCTTTATTTGGAGAAATGATTAAAATGTACAAAGAAAAATCAAAAACAATTGGTTACTCAGATAAAAAAGTTTTGATATTAATTTAATTACTGTGAAAGTCCAGTCCTTTATGTTGATTCAATGTCAGTCACTGCTTTAAAAGTGTAAGTCAATGGCTGGTTTGGTTTCACACAGGAAGACTGTCAACATTGTGTGTCTAATATTAAATATGTAGGGGAAATCACTTTAAATTATCATATTTCAATACAAAAATATTCTGATAGAACAACAGATCTGGACTAATTGACATGAATGTATTAACTCTATATAATTTTATATGTATTTTATAATAGTTATATTTATTTATAGTTTGTTAACTTTAGTTTGAAATTAAGGTCATTAAGAAATCATAGAATCATAGAATGGTAAGGTTGGAAGGGACCTCAAGGATCATCTAGTTCCAACCCCCTACCATAGGCAGGGACACCTCCCACTACTACAGCTCACTCAAGGCCTCATCCAATCTGGCCTTGAACACCTCCAGGGAGGGAGCAGCCACAACCTCCCTGGGCAACCTGTTCCAGTGTCTCGCCACCCTCACTGTAAAGAACTTCCTCCTAACATCCAGTCTAAATCTCCCCTCTGCCAGTTTAAACCCATTGCCCCTTGTCCTGTCATTGCAAGACCTTGTCAGTAGTCCCTCCTCAGCCTTCCTGTAGGCCCCCTTCACATACTGGAAAGCTACTATCAGGTCTCCTGGAAACCTTCTCTTCTGCAGGCTGAAGAGCCCCAACTCTCTCAGCCTGTCCTCATAGGAGAGCTGCTCCAGCCCTCTGATCATCTTTGTGGCCCTCCTCTGGACCCGCTCCAACACTTCCATGTCCTTGCTGTGCTGAGGGTTCCAGAACTGCACACAGGACTCCAGGTGGGGTCTGACAAGAGCAGAGTAAAGGGGCAGAATCCCCTCCCTTGCCCTGCTGGCCGCACTGCTCTTGATGCAGCCCAGGACTTGGTTGGCTGTCTGGGCTGCAATTATCTGCAGTCTTGAAATTTACAGCTTCTGTGTATGCAAATACTATCCAGGAAATGCTCTCTAGACACACCATCAAGAATCCACAACCCATTGCTCTGAAGAGAATAACTGCTAGGAGAATTGATGTAAGTGTAGTTTCTTTCCTCAGTAGAAAGCTCCTGAAGAGGGTTCATCCTAACTTCAGAGATTTTATTTTGGGGAAATAAAATATGGTTATAATATGCTACACTGGAAGGATATGGATTCATCACCTTAGGTGGAAGATGCGTAACTACTTGGCTGACAGGCATATGAATGTATTGTCTTGACTGCCTTTATCTAGCTTTGATGATTTTTGTATTTTCTCATTCAAGGCTGAACCTGAGAAGTCTTAGTTACGACATCTTCACCATTCCCCCCAACCTTTCCTTTTCTCCCCTTTCTGGAATTAGGTAAGGGACAGAATCCATTTAAAGGAATTTGGTCATTTAGATGTGAATTAAAATGCACCTAGATTAGAATACAAGATCTTTAGTTAGGATCCAAACAATCTCTGTTTGATACAGCAATACATTTTTCTCAAAATGTATTCCACAGCTATTTGTAGTGAAGGTAATGGAGATAGATTGGCATGAAACTCATGCCCAATTTGGCTGGAGATACGAGATGTACAGGTAGAAGTGTAAGAGATCCTGAGTCTAGCCATCATAAAGCCAGCATTATGTAGATTTTAATTTAGTTTTCTCTAGGAAGTAGGTTTATTTATCCATACTGACTGTATCTGTCTGCCTGTGATCTCTCATTAAACTCCCTTACCTGCTTCCAAATCCAATCTAAAAGAATATAAACTTCTAGTATAAACACCATGCTAGAAGTTCTGAAACTTGAGAGCCAGAGAAAGCAGAGAGACTTTATAAGCTGAAGCTTGTATCTTTTCAAGTGTACAAGTCCATCAACACATTGCTGTGAGCACTGCAGCATATTTCATTAGCTTAAATGTTCAAGCAGTCATTCCTGTGGTATGTAAAATAAATTTTCAGGAAGGTTATGTGATTCTGTGAACCAGGTTTGGAAATTTCTGCTCAGAGGGGAACTTGACATCATCTTTCTAAGCTTTTTTTAAATCAAAGTTTATTTTCAAATAGGAGTAAGAGGCTTCATACACTCTGGGAAAATGTTGCACATTTCTGGAAACATCTGTAATTTTAATGTTTGATATGACTTTGTATGAAGGGATAGCATATTTTTCTGACTAATATATTTGATTGTATAATTACTGATGAGGCAAGAAGTATTGATCTGGTTCCTATTTTAAGCAAGAAATACTAAGCAAACTGGATATTGTCAGGTTCTCAGGGAACACAGCTGAAGAAATGTCTAATCTACTGCTAATTCTTATTTTTTAGTTCAAGTATTACTTTTGTTAAAGTTGATAGCAGGCACAACTAAAGGAGAAGTAGGCATGTTTAGAAACAAAGTCTGCTGGGTCGTGGCAGATTCAAATTAGTGAAGGCCTAGGAGTATAAATAGAAGGGCATGGCATAGTACAAGTTGTTACATAACTGACAGGTGAAGGGAATGCTTATGCACCAAAATAACAGTAACAATTGCTAACTGCTTTGCACTTTAGGGCAGGCCCAATGGATTGCAGCACTTTAACTTCAGTGTGTTGGGCATTGCATAAAATTGTGGCTTCATCTAAATGAAGAAATGAAAAGATAGGGGAGGCAGAAGGAGCCCTGGATTTATGCGTTTTGACAAGATTGTGCCTAGGATAGTTGTGTCAAGATGTGACTGAAACACTAAAAGCTCCGTCTGGAGTTGTGGTAATTACAGTATTTGATGTTTTGTTCTACACATGTACTAGAAGTAGGCAATTAATGTGTAAATGTAATTGTGTGTGTTTGTAAAATCAAAATTACAAATTAGTTTGAGCAAAATAATGGCATCTTTATTTAGATTTCTACACTTGTTGGTGCGTCTGTTTTCAGTTGTTTGATGAGAAATGGTAAATGCTTCTGTCAGTGTTTATTTGCCCTGTAATTGGTTTCAGTTTTTTTAGTAAAAACTTCTATAAATGAAGTTATCCTAATATAGCACCATATTAACATCTACAATATGTATACTTTTTAATCATCATCATCTTTACTATTAATCTGGGACTATATTTTTGTATTATGTATGTCATGCACGTGGAGTAGCTGAACAGCATTTCACAACAAAATCAATGGTTGTTCCAAAACTGCTTCTGAACCCACTTTTTTTGGTTTTTTTCCATTTTTGAAATGTTTAAGAGCTAACTGTTACATACTCATCAGAAAATTGAAGATGCTGTAGATTCACCCTCAGCAAGTTTGCAGATGACACCAAGCTGTGTGGCACAGTCAACTTGCTAGAGGGCAGGGATGCCATCCAGAGGGACCTGGACAGGTTGCAGAGGTGGACCCAGGCCAATCTCATGAGATTCAACAAGGCCAAGTGTAAGGTCCTGCACCTGGGTAGGCACAATCCCAAGCACAAATACAGGCTGGGTGGTGAATGGCTGGAGAACAGCCCTGAGGAAAAGGACCCTGGAGTCTGGGTTGATGAAAAGCTCAACATGAGCCTGCAGTGTGCACATGCAGCTCAGACAGCAACCGAGTGCTGGGCTGCATCAAGAGCAGCGTGGCCAGCAAGGCAGGGGAGGGGATTCTGCCCCTTTACTCTGCTCTTGTCAGACCCCACCTGGAGTACTGTGTGCAGTTCTGGAGCCCTCAGCACAGGAAGGACATGGAAGTGTTGGAGCAGGTCCAGAGGAGGGCCACGANGGACCTTATAGTAGCCTTCCAGTATGTGAAGGGGACCTACAAGAAGGCTGGGGAGGGACTATTTACAAGGTGTTGCAACGACAGGACAAGGGGCAATGGATTTAAACTGGCAGAAGGGAGATTTAGACTGGATGTTAGGAGGAAGTTTTTTCCAGTGAAGGTGGTGAGGCACTGGAACAGGTTGCCCAGGGAGGTTGTGGCTGCTCCCTCCCTGGATGTGTTCAAGGCCAGATTGGTCGAGGCCTTAAGTGACCTGTACTAGTGGGAGGTGTCCCTGCCTATGGCAGGGGCTTGGAACTAGATGATCTTTGAGGTCCCTTCCAACCTTACCATTCTATGAACTTCCAATTCTCTGTAGAAGGCCTCATCAACATCTTCCTCTTGGTTTTGGTGGTCTAAAGTAGACACCTACAACAATTTCACCTCCTTTCCCACATTCCTTAATTCTTAATTCTTACCCATGAGCTAATTCTACCCACAAGATAATTGTTCATTTTATGTAAACACAACAAAAGGTTACATGAATGTAGCAATAAGGTCAGTGGAAGCAGCTGAAAGCAGCTCATGGCAGAGAAATGAAGGAAACAGATGGATTTTGATTACTCTTGGATTATGTGAAATCTGTACTGAAAGGTGCTTATATAAGTCATCAGTTAAAGAGGAAAGACTTGTCTGCTTCCTAGAGGTAGTGGAAGGTTTTCCATACACCAGTGTTTGACCAAACTTCACTGAACCTTCTTTGTAGTAACAAAAGGCTCTCAACTGTCTATGAGAACTATTGGATAACCAGAACTGTTTTTTTCCTGAACATAAATGAGAACCTTATCAGTGGAGAGTTTCTCTAAGTCGTCAAACTGTGATTTGATAATTACTTTAAAGTTGTGTCCAAAAAAAATTAAATTCTTTACTGACAGCTGAATGACAGAAAATTAATGTAGAATGGATAGCCACAGAGATAACAGGAAAAGTTTATTGTTTTCACTTTTAGAATTATGGATATAGATTTCTACTTAGAACTTTTTGATGTTTTTATTGCTGTTGTTTTACTAATCTCTATCTTACCTTAATGATGTGTTAAAAAGCATCCTGGCTATTACATTTTATGTTGAAAAGCTACCCAAACAGCTGCTTTTGTTGTGTTTATAGCCATATGCCACTTAAAGCTTATTTGATCTCCTTAAATGACCTTATTGTGCATTCTTATGCAATCCTATTTTAAAGAGATTTAGGTGCCTACAGCTGGAAACAGACTTGAACTGGGGTTTTCAGAACCATCTAACAATCTGACTTGCACCAAAATCAGTGGCTGTCAGGCTGCTGGTAAATCCCTCTGGATTCCTTTCTATCCTCTTAGAAACCTCAGTGACCTTGGGAAGAACCCACAGAGCCCTTATGTTATCCCAGTGAAAGCGAAAACTCCCACAGGGCTGCCTGTGGTATGATATTGATGAAGTGAGAATGCCTGAAAAGCTAAACTTCGTAGCTTGGTTGAGAGATCAGATGGAACAGAGAAGTATTCAACTAGCAACCAAGTCACAGAATAATTACGGATGTGGAGGTGAAGGTTGTTAGCTATTTTTCTTTTTTGTTTTATTCGACTGCTGAGTGTACTTGAGCTCAGGCCTTAATGGTGACATCCTCCAAGCAGTTCTTAGAGAATAGATACAGCGTGTCCTGCTGCAGTCTGTACCATGACAAGCAGGAGGACTCATAATGGTCTGCTCTGGAATTGAAATGTGTAGGAATGATTGTATATTTCCCAAACCTGCCATGTTTGTCCCTTTGGAATGATAAATCGAGGCTATTTCAGAGTACAGTGGAAATTAGGATGTTAATTTAAAGCAAGGAAGCATTGATGGAACAGGGAGACAGTAGCTCATGGCTAAAAGGCTGATCACAAGTTAGACTACCAAGTTCTATAAAATTACTTCTTTAGTAGTTAAAAGTGAATCTCTTCTAACTGAAAAGCAAACCTGTTATGTAGCTTGAGTTAAAATGTTACCTGTTTATATTGTGACAACCTGAGTTCCTTTTGGCTACAACCTCAAAGCTCTTAAGGATCAGAGATGTAAGAGAAAACTCACTGAGGGGCTTCGAGGCTGCTTTAAAGTACTTTGCCAAATTGTTGCTCGCTCATGTTGTTCTGCTTTGCTGCAGCTTCAGGAAACCATTCCTTTTTCCAGCCTTACGCTTCTTACTTTCTTATACCTCACTTTCAAGCTTACTGTTGTAGTACTTCAATACTGAAAAGTAGTTTTCTCCTGTCCTTTTTATGGCACTAGTGTGTGTGTGTTTGCTGTGCAGTTGTGGAGAATTTGAAAAGCACACAGAGAGCCGGGTTTGAAAATAGATTCAGATACCTTAATTCTACCTGAGCTGCAAGAACAATATGCATATAAACTCTGCCTCATTGCTTAGGTGCCTGTTAATCTATAGGCACCTAGTTTTCCTGCCTGTAATGCTGCTTTAGTACATGTTCACAGTGCTGTGCACTGCTGTACAGAGCCTTAAGTCTGTCTGAAGTAATAGTACAAAATCTTGGAGATAGATGAGTCCAGAAGCAATCTGACTGCATTAGCATTGTCTTGAAATGAGCTAACACACGACCATTCGTTCAAAGACATGAGTTCAGCTATCTTCATTGAATAGAACGAGATCAGAAGTGGCAAAAGAAAGGGCTGGTATGCAAGTGAAAAGTGCTTAGTAGGAAAGATGTTTTCAAGTGGGTATCTTTTCTTTCTCCAGTTTCACTTAAACTGATGGCCAGGATTAGTTATACCTGCAGGTATTATACTGGGCTGCTTCTGCTGTGCAGAGTCCATCAGCATAATGCCTTTTATGATGGTTCAGTCCTGTTTGACTAGGCACTGAAAACAGAACCTGTCTCTGAAACAAGAGAAGTCTCCCGATTCCTTGTGTAATTATGAAGTTGTGATCGTTTGGGAGTTCCACCCCCCCCTTTGCAAAATGACCCAGACTAGAACTCAATCGGCTGGAAGTTAAGGACTGAAGCTCTATTTACAGTTCAGCACAATGTACAAGCAGAGATATACACTATAGACAGGAATAGTTACAGAAATATACAAGTTAAAGGTAATACAGCAACACAACTCCCCTCCCAGAAATCAGAGACCCCAGGAGGGGCTCCCAACCACCCTTCCACCTTCTCCCCACCCCTGTACCTTACCCCAAGGTTTGCCTTATGCCCAAGGTAAATTAGGAAGATCGGACAGGGGAGTTAGAAGAAAAGTGGTTAGTGAAAAATTAATCAGCAGAGGAGCCAGAGCCAGAAGCTGCTAGATCGCCCCAGCAGCTGCTGCTCCAGCAAGAGACAGAGGGAGACTGACTTATCTAATGTTTTGGTTATTGTTCCCAAACAATTTCTTGGCAAGCGTATGAATGAGTGAAGTAGACATCATGATGTTTTCCTTTCACAGCCTATAGTGTAATTTTCTCTATTAAAATATTCTAATTAGCCTCAAACCAACACAGAAGTAAAAATGGAACTTTGCATCATCTCTAAGCTACAGTCAAGTTAGGTTTATTTTATTAAGCAAGGTGATGGATGAGCTGAAGTTTCCTTGAAGTATTTTGTCTTTAGCAAGTTATAAAAATCTGAAATCTAAGCCTTCTCAAGGTATAAATATATGTGATCTCTTAAAAAAAAAAAAAAAAGTAAAAAAGGAAGGGAAAAGGAATTAAGGAAAATAAAACTGTAGTAATAGCTTTATATTTTTATTTTGTATGCAGCATCTGAAAGTGTCACCTGTTCCTTGTTTTGATGTCTAAACAAGCATGAGAGCAGTTGCAACCATCTGACTGATAAAATTTGAGTGCTCTTCCCAAAGAAAGAGTGAGTCGAGGAGGATGATGAACAAAATAGAAACAGGGAATATTTTGAACTTGGTTAAAATAGTGAATTGATTCTATGTCTAAAAAATATTATTCCAGAGAGACGAGAATGGGAATGGATAGCATCTTTTGGTTATTTGTACATGGATTTAGGATCAACTCCATAAAGTAATAGAATTACATTAAAGGATGTAATGTATTTTACCTAGTCTATCAAGAGTAAGCATTGATGATTCTGCTGCAAAGTGAAAAAGGTTAATGAAGGTGGATTTGTTCTGGTTTTGACAGTTACAACGATCTCTACACGCCCAGAGCGTGCTCGTCATTTTTGCCCATTTAGATGTTGGGGTTTGTTTTAATGTTTCATTGAAATAAACCGTCTTGACTTTTGGGTGCTATTTAGCCTGCAGAGATTTTTGCACATGTGCTGTATTATAGCTGGTATTCATTCTCAGGGGGGGAATTTGTAGGCTTTGTATGGGGTGCTTTTAAATCTGTACCACATCTGCAGGTGTGGTCATTGTATCTATTAGCTCAATTCTGTTTTCAAGTTTCTCTGGGGATGAGTGATCCGCAAACTGCAATAACATAAAATGTTATATTGAAAGTAATGATTTATAGTGCAGTGATTCCAGTTTTCTGGTCCCCAAGCTCTGATTCCTCTGCAAGCAAAATCTTTCACAGGTATAATCATCAGTTCATTGACAAACTTAAAGAGTGTGGTTAATTTTAAACATGTGAATAGTTCCCTAGATATGTCATAAAAAGGGTACCAATAGTAGAACTCCACATTTCATACAGTATTTAGCAAATACAAACAAAGGATACAGGTGTACTGCAGTCAGAGCTTTTTTCCAGTGTCATTTTTAGTTCACAGTGTATCAAAAGCAGCAGTGTAAGAACAAAAGCATGTACACAATGGCAACAGGATTAACCTTAAAGTTTATAGCATTTATAAGGAAATGTGAGTCACAAGGGCATTTTAAAGGACTATATCACTCTGTTGTACATTACTATATTTAATCCCTTGATTATTATCACAAGTTTATATTAAAAAATTTAATGCAGTAGTTGGAGAAAACAGTAGTGGAAGCAAAATAAGACAGGTTCACTAAAATATATGCATTTGCATTCTAACTGCATCCAATGCCATGATTTATAAAAACTCTAGAATTAAGTAATTTGCAAACCATAATTGTTACATCAGAGGCTGAACTGAAAATTTTCTGTTTACATCAAACTCTGAAATAAAACTGTGAAAGAACATTGGTAAAACTGAATGTACACTAAAAAACCCCACAACCTACTCTATGATGGGTTCCCTAGCTTTAGATTATTTAAGTAAAAGAAATAATTAAATACCTAGGAAAGTTGTTTGTTGTTTTTTATTATTATTATTATTATTATTATTATTATTATTATTATTATTATTATTATTATTATTATTATTATTATTATTATTATTATTATTATTATTATAGAAACACAGTTACTAGTTATCCTAGCTGTTGAACTGAAGAGTTCCTTCTTGTGAAGAAGAAATCTTCCTAAAGATGGCCATATCTTTTTTTTTGGTAGAAAATTTACATTCAGTAGAACTCTGCTGTCTTGGTTCTGAAATTGCATTTTTCCTTCTGTTTGTAGCCTTGGTTCCTGGCTGCTGACACTGTCTGGGTTTTTTTTGTAGCTCTTAGCTTAGTTATAAAATGAAAATATTCATCTGCTAGAGAACTGTCTTTTCTACCAAAGTAAAAGTTCCTTTCAAGTTTCTGTGTTAGTGTAACACATTTCTAAGAAAAGCTAAAATTGATCCCTAGATCATGTAATAAATGTTTTAAAATATTTTTTTTAACTAATTAACTTTATACCAAATCCTATGTGACTCAGAGTTTTGAACTTTACACCAAATAGGATAAGATCATAGCATATTTTCACTCCTATATTTTACAGCCAAGATTTGCAGAGATGATGGCACTGTGTTCTGTGATAGGAAAGCTAATATAAGTATCACAGTATCACCAAGGTTGGAAGAGACCTCAAAGATCATCAAGTCCAACCCATTACCACAGACCTCAAGACTAGACCATAGCACCAAGTGCCACGTCCAAACCTGCCTTGAACACCTCCAGGGACGCTGACTCCACCACCTCCCTGGGCAGCCCATTCCAGTAGTCAATGACTCTCTCAGTCAAGAACTTTCTCCTCACCTCCAGCCTAAGCTTCCCCTGGCGCAACTTGAGACTGTGTCCTCTTGTTCTGGTGCTGGTTGCCTGAGAGAAGAAAGTAACCTCCTCCTGACTACAACCACTCTTCAGGTAGTTGTAGACATCAAGAAGGTCTCCCCTGAGCCTCCTCTTCTCCAGGCTAAACAATCCCAGCTCCCTCAACCTCTCCTCATAGGGCTGTGCTCGAGGCCTCTCCCCAGCCTTGATGCCCTTCTCTGGACACGCTCAAGCACCTCAATGTCCTTCTTAAATGGAGGGGCCCAGAAGTGGACACAGTGTTCAAGGTGTGGCCTAAGCAGTGCAGAGTCCAGGGAGAGAATGACCTCTCTGCTCCTGCTGGCCACACTATTCCTGATCTAAAAGGCTATGAGAGCATGAATGGAGACACTAGTATATATGCATGAAAAGTAGTAATACTTTATTCCTGTTGAGAACTATGCTGACTATGTCCAGCTTTCATTAATTCCTTAAGGGTTGGTCCACTAATCAGTATATTTGTACTCCAACACTAGAAGAGATCACACTACCAGGACATTGACTATGTAAACTGAGCCATCTGCATAAAATGACACAACACAGAACACAAACCCAAACGTTTATAATCTCTGCAATTTCAGCATAGCTAGTTTCTCATTTCGAAAAAAATGTAATTAGAGCAAGTGTGTTTTCATTGGAAAAACAAATTTCTATACTTCTGTACTCTCAGCACTCCTAATGGAGAAGGAAACGGAGCAGGTGTTGTCTCCAACACCTGTGCCTGTAGGTCCGAGATCTAAAGCAAATGATGGAGAAGAAATAGGGTTGGGAAAAATCCTCCTCCTCCCTCCATCGTGCACAATCTTGAAACCAACTCAAGCTGTGCTGAGTTGAATTTTAATGAAAAAAATGTAATTAAAGCTTACATGCAATATTACACTGAACTAGGTGTTAATTTTCCTTCTTTCTTCAGCAAACAGTCCTGAAGGAGGAATAAACAAATATTCTGCTACTAAGTCCAGTATCAAGAAATTAGTCTGTGTTAAACTGACTTTCCCCTCATTGAAGTAACTTCCCATTCAAAGAGAATTCTCATTATATCAGACAAAGATGTATGTCAAGTATGATGCTAACTGTTGTAGTCCAGATGATATTCAATACTAAAGTGAAGGGTAGTTTATTGATGTGTAGTTATTAGCCTTACAATTAAAAAAAGGTCCTTGGTCTCTCCTATAATGTGTTCCTATACTAACTTAATGAAAATACAAACTGGCTTGCATTCTGTGCAGTTCCTCAGTTGTGCTTGTCCAAAGTGCATTGTGTGTGCTTGCTGCATGGGTGGTACACTGTAAAATTTCATTCTCTCTTTCTTTAAACCTAAAGTATATGTTAGATGAATCCCAGACCTGCTCTGTAATAAAACACATAAACGTGTCCCAGGAGAATGATATTTAGGATGGGTGTTGCCGAAGTGCAAATTACTCTTCCAGAGCTTTTCTAGCATATCCTGGCCTTGCCTTCAAGGAAAGCATTGTTGGAAATAACAGAATTACAGAACCACAGAATGTTAGAGGTTGGAAGGGACATACAGAGATTGAATCCGAACCCCCTGCCAAAAGCAGGATCACCTAGGGTAGTCTGAATATGAATGCATCCAGGCGGTCCTAAATCTCTAGATATAGCTGAGGGATTCCTCATGTTTTGGGAATTCTCTCCAGCGGTAAGGCACATAACCCAACAGGCTCTTGATATTTTCACATCTTTGATAGTTGATCTCACATAATTCAGTAAGCCAGATATCTTCTACAGACAGTCTTGGATGTCAACCCATAGGACAATAGATAAAAATTAACACATTGTGTTCATTCTTTTGTACCACATGTAATATTACCTCAGACCCCACCTGGAGTCCTATGTGCGGTTCTGGAGCCCTCAGCACAGGAAGGACATGGAAGTGTTGGTGTGGGTCCAGAGGAGGGCCACAAAGATGATCAGAGGGCTGGAGCAGCTCTGCTATGAGAAAAGGCTGAGAGAGTTGGGGCTCTGCAGCCTGCAGAAGAGAAGGCTTCAAGGAGACCTGATAGTAGCCTTCCAGTATCTGAAGGGGACCTACAGGGAGGCTGGGGAGGGACTGTTGACAAGGTCTTGCAATGACAGGACAAGGGGCAATGGGTTTAAACTGGCAGAGGGGATATTTAGACTGGATGTCAGGAGGAAGTTCTTTCCAGTGAGGGTGGTGAGGCACTGGAACAGGTTGCCCATGGAGGTTGTGGCTGCTCCCTCCCTGGAGGTGTTCAAGGCCAGACTGGATGAGGCCTTGAGTGAGCTGTACTAGTGGGAGGTGTCCCTGCCTATGGCAGGGGGTTGGAACTACGAGATCTTTGAGGTCCCTTCCAACCATACCATTCTATGATTCTATGATTATTTCCATGCTCTTTTTAACACAATTTCAATCCTCTTTAAATATAGTGGATCTAGTTAATTTTGATCAACAGGTGGAATGAGAGGTCATTCCATAGAATTTAGGATGACAAAGAAGAAAAAAGATTATGATAGGCACAAAATACAAGCGATGCGATCAACTCATGAATTCTTCTACTATTAATGCAGTTCTGATTTTTTGGACTGCTTAAGAGTGTTTTTCTTCAAAACAAATTATGTAGTGTCCTTTCCAAACTTCCTTGTGTAAGAGGTCTGATTTTTGTACTGAGATATATACATCTCTCCCTCTCTCTCTCTCTCCATATATATATACACACATACACTGATAGATACATGTATACACACACACACATATATATACATTTTAAAAAGTAATATATATAAAACTGCATATATTTGGATTTTTTTTCTGTGTGTGCAAACACTAAAAATAACATAAATTTCTACTCAAATTGCAAATTCAGTTTACTCATCTTAAAGATGTAAACAGTTCTGCTGAGTGAAAGCACAATGAAAATGTGTAAAATTTGCTTTTGTGATTTCAACAGAAAATACGTTTTAAAATTAGACTGGAGTACTTTATAACTATGATTGTGAGCTATGGTGTGAACATCATGGCAGTGTCATCTCAAATTCTTTTAGTCTTAATATTCTTCCTGGTTTTGTTTTGTGCTGAAGCAGTGGTCATTATCTCTTAAATGGAGAAGTAATGTCCTTTTTGAGAGTTTTATTTTCTTTCTCTCCACTTGCAAACTGTTCTGTCTGTCTGTGACCATTTTTTCAACCCATTAGTGATCCCTGGATATTAAATAAGTGACAATTCTTGTAAGGTTAAAGTAGGTCTAATATGGAGCTGAATCCTCAAACGCTAGTCAAGCAGCTGGCATTTAGGCTGACATTGATCAAAAGATGCTACTCCTGATTTTGTGAAGTCTGCCAAGATGAAAATATTTCTTTCAATCTGGCTTTGCCATTAAGGCAGGTCTCTCTCTCTCTCTCTCTCTCTCTCTCTCTCTCTCTCTGGGTTAAGCCAGATCTCTTTCATATTTACATTCAAACATGTTTTAGCCAGAGAAAACAGGCTCCCTAAAGCCATCAGAATAATGGGGTGATTTTGAAATCTCCTCTGGGTGTAATAAAATGCAGTAGTTTTGGTGAAATTTCTCTGATAGGACTTTCTGTTAATGCTTATCTAGATAATGCATCTTCCAAATGTTCTGGTTCGAGTGTTTGTGATATTACGAAGACTTTGTCATAGAACTCCACAGATGGTTTTTCTACACCTTTTTTTATTATGAGCTGGAGTTAGAATTTCTCAGCTATGTTGAAGGGTATTCTATATTCTTTCTGAATATAGCTATAGCCATATTGAGTTCCCCAGAGAAATGAAGGGAGAATAGACAAGCTTGTTGAAATGAATGCAGTGGTTGCTGCTGACTGCCAGCAGAGTTACCATGGTACAAGTGCTTCTTACCCCCTTTAATATGGTATCTCTTGAATAACATTGGTTTTGAATGCCTTGTGGCATCAAAAGAAATGGTGTATCACAGTACTCCAGTTGTAGATTAAATGTGTATTTTTGATTGATTTGTATCTTTGGGAAGGAAAAAGGAAAAAATATATTTTCCATCGGTGTAACTAACCATAGCTCCATTGATTTTGGTGGCACTTTAAAGATTGCAGTCATCTTAGGGCCTTACCTTTTAGTCATAGGCTAAGTACTAAAGCAGACTTACTTCAAATACACTGCAAAATGAAATTTGGCTTTGGCTTACTCCTTCCAATTTCTACTTCATATGGAAACATACAGAAGGAACATTTTTGAAAAAATTGTTATTATTGTTTAAATGCAGCCTGATACTTAAGCTCCTGCGTGGAACTTTGGTTGGCAGAATTAAAAGACAAGTAAAAACTAAAGTAGGTAAACTTTCTGATAAGCATTTAAGTTGTTCTAATGAAAGATTAGTTCATTGTCTCAGTTGAGAGTTCTACAAGCTGTTTTGCATTAATGTAAGTGCTAATTTACTTATTTAAAATGAAGTGAAACAATTCTTTTGATATATCTGAACATTCTTTTTAGAAAAATTCATAGCTTTTTCTTCCAAGAATGGCCAAAAACATGTTACCCATAAAGGAGACAACTGACTTAATACCCAAATTGTTAGTTTGGATGCATTTATTTGTAGTTTTGTGAGTAGAGTTGCAGTTAAGTACTCTATGTTGCAGGTTACAGAGCAATACAGTAGGGCCTGAGTATCCGGAGAATAGAAAGCAAATAGCTTCAACTAGTCCTCTCTTAATATACAATACACAGCCCAACTCTCTGCAGTTGTGTAGGGCTAGATATGTCCATCTAGTCAATTCATGTTATTTGATAAGCCGGGGTAATCATGGCACATGGTTTTTTCAATCTTGTCCTGCCCAGAGCTTCCTGATTACTCTTTGAGCTGAGTACCATGCAGGTGATATTCTTCAAACCATGCTCAATCCTACTGTTGTTTTCATTCCTCTGGCAAAATGTGCAATGCCTGGGCCAACACAGGACCATGACAGGCATTTTCATATCTTCCTAGTTCTCACTTGTGTTCCTAGTTCTCACAGTTAGAGTGTTGGAAACACTTCCAGAGTTATCAGCTGCATTTTAATAACAAAAGTGGCAAACAGACCTAATTTCTTTCTCATTTTCAATTACATGAACTGTTACTCTTCCTGTTTTTTGACTACAAAATGCTCTTGAGCAACTACTTCAAGAGAAAGGGAGCATATCTTAGAAAAGCTTTGGAAAACTGGTGTGTGGGTGTGTGTATATATAGAATCATAGAATGGTAAGGTTGGAAGGGACCTCAAGGATCATCTAGTTCCAACCCCCTGCCATAGGCAGGGACACCTCCCACTAGTACAGCTCACTCAAGGCCTCATCCAGTCTGGCCTTGAACACATCCAGGGAGGGAGCAGCCACAAACTCCCTGGGCAATCTGTTCCAGTGCCTCACCACCCTCACTGGAAAGAACTTCCTCCTAACATCCAGTCTAAATCTCCCCTCTGCCAGTTTAAACCCATTGCCCCTTGTCCTGTCATTGCAAGACCATGTCAATAGTCCCTCCCCAGCCTTCCTGTAGGCCCCCTTCAGATACTAGAAGGCTACTATCAGGTCTTCTCAAAGCCTTCTCTTCTGCAGGCTGCAGAGCCCTGACTCTCTCAATATGTACTTGTATATATATACAGGGATATATATGTATGTGCACAAGCTCCCTGTCAGCCAGAGTTACAGTAGAGGTTCCAACAAGTATTGTTTCATCTAAACCAACTTTTTAATTGTTATATTTGACTTCTGTGGCTGATCAGCTCTAGGATTCACTAACTATGTACATTTCACTAAACCCCTGTACTTGCTAAGTAAAAATTCTTTTCTTTCTGCAATGGTTTGCTTCGTGTCACAGTATCACAGTATCACCAGGGTTGGAAGAGAACTCAAAGATCATCAAGTCCAACCCATCACCACAGACCTCAAGACCAGACCATGGCACCAAGTGCCACATCCAAACACGCCTTGAACACCTCCAGGGACGCTGACTGCACCACCTCCCTGGGCAGCCCATTCCAGTAGCCAATGACTCTCTCGGTGAAGAACTTTCTCCTCACCTCCAACCTAAACTTCCCCTGATGCAGCTTGGGACTGTGTCCTCTTGTTCTGGTGCTGCTTGCCTGAGAGAAGAAGGTAACCTCCCCCTGGCCACAACCACCCTTCAGGTAGTTGTAGACAGCAAGAAGGTCTCCCCTGAGCCTCCTCTTCTCCAGGCTAAACAATCCCAGCTCCCTCAGCCTCTCTCCATAGGGCTGTGCTCGAGGCCTCTCCCCAGCCTCGTTGCCCTTCTCTGGACACGCTCAAGCACCTCAATGTCCTTCTTAAATTGAGGAGCCCAGAACTGGACAATATGTCACAGATTTAGAGACTCGGTATTCAGAAACACACCTAAGGCCTTGACACAGTAGACAGTTCTTACAAAAAGGCTATGACCAGTTCTGTTGGTGGACCCAGACCCAGGTACAGCCTTTTACAATGGAACTGGACATAGCTTTGAAAATGCCTGGCTTTATTTAAACTCTCAAAATTTTCAAAGAGTTCTCCAATTTCCGTCTCTTTCAACATGTCAGCAGATCACAAATCCATTTTCAAGCTCTTTGATCTTCTAGAATCCACAAAAGACGCTGCAGCAGTCATCCATCCCTGTAAATCTGTTCGCTCTGATTTGTTCTCTGCATTGGATACTGTACTGGTTTGAGGCTATTTGGAATATTTTAATAGAGAAAATTACACTATAGGCTGTGAAAGGAAAAC
The DNA here is from genome assembly GCA_013396675.1 of Eubucco bourcierii. Classification (NCBI taxonomy): domain Eukaryota; kingdom Metazoa; phylum Chordata; class Aves; order Piciformes; family Ramphastidae; genus Eubucco; species Eubucco bourcierii. The sequence continues at coordinate 74,112 of VWZE01000030.1, forward strand.
ATGGGGATGTCTATTTCGCTCATAGGCTTGCTGAGATTGTTTGGGTGAAAGAAACCAAAACATAGATAAGACATTCGCAGTCTGTCTCTCCCTGGGAGAACAGTGTGTCAGGCGGTCTAGCTTCTGGCTCCTCTTTGCTGATTAATCTTCACTAACCACTTTTCTTCTAACCCCCTTTGACCAATCCTCCAAACTCACCTTGTGTGTAAGACAAACCTTGGGGTAAGGTACAGGAGTGGGGAGAAGGTGGAAGGGTGGTTGGGAGCCCCTCCTGGGGTTTCTGATTTCTGGGAGGGGAGTTGTGTTGCTGTAATATCTTTAACTTGTATATTTCTGTAACTATTCCTGTCTATAGTGTATATCTCTGCTGTACATTGTGCAAAACTGTAAACATAGCTTCATTCCTTAAGTTCCAGCTGACTGAGTTGTAGTCTGGGTCATTTTACAAAGTGTGGGGGGCAGGGAACTCCCAAACCATCACAGATGCTGTCATCTATGCAGTGGTATAGTCTGAAGTGATGCAACAAACAGCTTCAGTTGCTTCACTTTATGCTATCTGTGGGTGAAGACTTAAAAATTACATCAGAACATGCATTTGGCTATCTCAGGATAGCTTCAGTGACTTTATGGAGAAAGTGAGAATTATTTGTGGTTGTATGCAGAGAAAACCTTTTTATGCCCTCTGTAGGCATTTTTTTTTTTTCATTTCAAAATTGGGGCATATTAACAGAAATCAAAATTCTCTGATTAAAGGTTTAATTGTTCAGTGTGTGATTGTTCCATTTGTTCTTGCAAAAATCCACAGCAATAGAAAGTCTTCATACTGAGTATTTGAATAGTGGTGCTTTCCTATTAGGAAAAAAAACCCAAGATGTGAGATCATCAATCTGAAATTGCTTTTGAGTGTGATGTTCCTCATAACTAGAGAAAAACTGTGAGAAGAAATGGAATGGGGATACCAGCATCCACAATAATTGGACTGTGTATTTTTTTCAACGGAAGTGTTGCTATTTCACTGTGTTCTGTAAATGGCTCTTCTAAAGAGCTGGCTTGCAACTGCGTCTGTTCCCCCATCCCCTGTTGTCAAAATGATAACATGAAATACATCTGAATGACCTGATTTCTTAAGACAAGTTGACCTGTTTCAGTGTTCAGTCTTTTGCCATAAGCTTCAAGTGCCAGTCTTCTAGGGATCTTGGAAATATGTAAAAATCATTTTCTATAGATGCAGGCAATATAAGGGGAAGAAACATCACTGAATCCTAGTGTTGTGAATTTAGTCCTAAAGAATAAAGGGATCCTGAGCTTTGTGGTGTTCTTTGCTCTATTTGGCATGGGAGGAAATATTTACAGTTATGAAAAGAATTAAACTGGGACAGATCTTCTGCTGATACAGATTGTCTAGTAGCTGTTCCTTACCCTGTCATCTTTAGTATGCTAATGATCTTATTACAGTTGAAGATGTATGAAAATATTTCCATTATATCATGAAAAATCTTTCAAATCGGTGTGAACCCTGATTGCTGTAACTAAATAATACACTTCTCTGTATTATCTCACTGCACAAGTATGATATATACTTTGTTATATATACTTTGTTATATATACTTTGTTACAAGCTTTTACTTACATCCTAGTCCTTCTGTGATGGTGAAACACAGGTGTTAACAAGTCACTCAACTTCCGTGACTGCATTGTAAATAGCATTAGACTAACAAGGTGATGATACCACATCGGTGTTTTGCATTAAAAAAAAAAAAAGAAAATTCAGTACAGACAAAGGGCTTTTCAAATTTCTTGATGTTCAGATGAGATTATCATCCAAGTAACAAGGTTTCAACTATCTCCTGTTTCACAGAATCATACTCAGAGGTCCTGTATTCCAGTTGCCTGCTCAAGGCAGGGTCAACAACAACTTCAGACCAGGTTTCTCAGGCTCTGTCCAGTTGGATTTTGAAAATCTGCAAAGACAAAGACCCCAGAAGTTCTCTGAGCAACCTGTTTCAGTGTTTAATTACCTTTAAGGAGAACTTTTTAAATCCTAGTCGGAATCTCACATATATGGTAGTTAAGGGATCTTCAGTATTTAGCTTTGTTTACACTAAGCAAAGCATTTAATAGAAATAGTCTCTGTTCTGGAGGACAGGGAAGCAGTTGTGTCAGTCTTTGAAAAAGCCTCTTGGGGTGATTGATGTGTTATACAGCAGTAAGCTAACTGTATTACCAGTTAGCTGCTTGGGATAATCACACAGATACACAACCTAAAAAAAAAAAAAAAAAAAAAAAAAAAAAA
>VWZE01000030.1:76425-117927 GCA_013396675.1 Eubucco bourcierii
AAAAAAAAAAAAAAAAAAAAAAAAAGATAATAATTTTATTTTGAAAATTTTGACCAACATTGAAAAATCTAAAGTGCTGCTATTGTGGCCTCTTTCTTGAATAGAAAACATTCAGGAGCTCCTGAAATGAAAATATAAAAAAACTTGTGTGTGAGTAGCTGAAAATGTTTTGTGAAAGTTGATTTTGTGCTAAAACTCATCTTTCTATGAACAAATAGCCTTTAAGAGCCAAATATGAATACAAAACCTTTATGAATGTTTTCTGTCATGGGCTCTATGTGACAGAGATATGGGAAGCACAAGTAACATTTAAAACCAGCTTATATTTTAGTTTCATAGGCTTTTTTATTTAGATTCTTGTTACATCTGTTACCTTGCAGTAGTCTGCTTACCCCCTCTAAGACATCTCTGATTTTATAATTTCAGATTTTTTTTTAAATGAATTCAGATTTTGCTGTCAGAGAGATGAAAATGGTGACAATATTATACTGTATAATCAAAACAAATCAAATCTATCTAAACAATAAACGCATAAATATTTTCTTTAATGATAGATTCACAATGAACTACAAAATTGAACATCAAGCAAATCCCATTGAGTCAATTACCCTTATTAATGCTTGAATCATTACTGATATTGGTATTCTCAGCATGTTTTGTGCTCTTGGATTTACGGGATGGAAAACCATTCCTCATACATACAACTAAGAGAAATCATTTGGAAAGAGAAAATTTCTTCAATATTTTGTCTTGAAAACTACAGAGTCTCTTTCTATCTGAAGTACTGAAATATATAAAATATCAGAATTGAGCATAGTATTTAACTTTCTTTGCTGGCATAATCACGTTATTTGTGGAGTCTGTTTGCTTCAGTCTGTCTTCAAACTGGCCTTGTGCTACCTCATGTTATGCTAACTCATACTGTTATGTAAGGGATACACTGACAGTTAATACTACCTGCTTATTCAATAATTCTGTATGGATTCACTTAGCAGAATGAATGCTTTAACTTGTAGAACAGTTAAACAACACAGGAATGGCTTTAAATCATAGAATCATAGAATGGTATGGTTGGAAGGGACCTCAAGGATCATCTAGTTCCAACCCCCTGCCATAAGCAGGGACACCTCCCACTAGTACAGCTCACTCAAGGCCTCGTCCAACCTGGCTTTGAACACCTCCAGGGAGGGAGCAGCCACAACCTCCTTGGGCAACCTATTTCAGTGCCTCACCACCGTCACTGGAAAGAACTTCCTCCTCCTAACATCCAGTCTAAATCTTCCCTCTACCAGATTAAAGCCATTGCCCCTTGTCCTGTCATTGCAAGACCTTGTAAATAGTCCCTCCCCAGCCTTTCTGTAGGCCCCCTTCAGATACTGGAAGGCTACTATCAGGTCTTCTCTGAGCCTTCTCTTCTCCAGGCTGAAGAGCCCCAACTCTCTCAGCCTGTCCTCATAGCAGAGCTGCTCCAGCCCTCTGATCATACTCATGGCGTCATCTGGACCGGCTCGAACGCTTCCATGTCCTTCCTGTGCTAAGAACTGCACACAGTACTCCAGGTGGGGTCTGAGGAGAGCAGAGTAAAGGGGCAGAATCCCCTCCCTTGCCCTGCTGGCCATGCTGCTCTTTTTGCAACCCAGCACTCAGTTGCTGTCTGGGCTGCATGTGCACACTGCAGGCTCATGTTGAACTTTTCATCAACCCAGACTCCAAGGTCCTTTTCCTCAGGGCTACTCTTCAACCGTTCACCACCCAACCGGCATTTGTGCTTGGGATTGTGCTTTCTGTGTCTCTAAATACAAAATGCAGAAAATTAAGTGATTTTTATTTTTTTCCACAGAAAGCGGGGGCAGTACTGACACAATGCTATCCATGGACATCTTAATCTTCTGGAAATTGTTTTGTGTTGTTTAGTCAGTTCTAATGATGAACTTCTGCTGTGCTTGTTAAAGTCAATACACGCTAGTCACTTCTGAATGTGAGAGATATTCATATTTTAACCATTCCTCCAATTAGTGAAGTGCCTCCATTGTTTTAGGTTTGTTTTGTTTGCTTTTTGGGTTTTTTTGGTGTTTGTTGTTGTTGTTGGTTGTTTGGGTGTTTTTGGTTTGGTTTTTTGTGTGTGTGTGTGTGTGAAAATTTTAGAATGCAAGGGGACTGTGTGGCACAGGTAACTTATCTTAATGTCCAGTCATCAGACCCTACAGCATTCCTTGCCTGAGTGAAGCTATAAATGTAGAAAACTGATGGCACCTCCTCTGCAATTTTCAGCATAGTACTTCCCTGCAAATTAGTATTATTTCCATTCCTCTGAAGTAACTTTAAGTATTGATATAGTAATGATCCTATCCTCCACAGGAAAAATATCAGATTATGTTTATTGTTAAATTAAATTGTGCACCTCCCCAGTTGCAGTGATTCATGGTAGTTGCATCTCCTACACTATTCCTTGATTTTGTTATTAGTGATTCTCATGGGTTTGTAATATGTAAGGTACTGGTCCCTTGATATCCAAGTTCTGTAACTTGATATGCATTGAAGAGAATTTTAAATTCAGTGCGTTTTCAAAAAGATTGTGATGTAAGCACTGAAGTGGCTACATCTAATTTTGAGCAGTACTTGACTGAAAAAGAGATCATTTTAATCCCACTGGGCACATAAGCATACACTTGGCTTTACACTTCCCAAGCAGGAAGTGCTTATTTAGACTGAATGTCACAATAACTTCATCCATTTAGGCTCCCACAGAAAAACTTTCAGCACACACCATAGTTGAATGAAGTTTTATTTAATTCTTAATGAAATCACGGCAACAGAAATAATCACAGAATCAAAGAATGTTAAAGGCTGGAAGGGACCTCGAAAGATCATCTAGTCCAACCCTCCCACAGAGTGGGATCCCTTATACCAGAATGGCATGACTGTGTAATACTGTTTCCCAAATGAATTTAGTATAGATTGCTTTGTCTCTTCTGCATACTTCCTTAACTTGCTTCTGAATTCTGTTGTATCTTTCTCCTTATCGTTTCCCTAGACAAATATTTCATATAAGCAGTAAATTTCTAATCTATTTCATTGTACTTCTGATACATACTGAAAATATAATGGAACTGAGATGCCCTTTGAGTTCCAGCTATCCAGTGTTATCAGTTAGGTATTACATCTTTTAAGTACATGTGAGTATATAGGTTATTCAGTATTAATTACCTGCATCTTAAAGGCAATTTGTAGCGTTTTAAGGAAGCCTACTTATGCTGAGGTGTAAAATTACTCTTTTCTATATGTGTGCTTGACCTCGGTATGTTGTGTTATTTAGTTGTGGAGGGTTTTTTTTTTACATGATTGTCCATGAACTTACTAATTAGTGAACTGTTATATAAGATTTAGTAGTTTTTAGTTTTTCATGCCCCCTGTCCTGTACAGTAAAGTGTGAGGGAGAGCAAAGGTGTGAGGGTGGTAACGTAACAGTATTAACCAAGACGTTAAGTCATTGTATCTATTTAGGATGGTGACAATTTCACACCCTCAACTGTCAATACAAGACAAAATATGTCAGAACCATGAGAAGTTTAAGATGTTTGATGAGTGGTTTTGGAAGTTTTGTGTAGTAATTACTACAAGCTTACAACTCAGTACTGAATACATCTCCACAAATTAACTCTTTTTATAGAAACACTTTTTTTGGTTTTTTAATGAAGTAGTCACCAGAAAATCTGTACCAGTAATGTAGGTTTAAATTGCATCATGCTACCATACCATTGTAAGACATTTCCAACAGAAGAATCATGTTTATATTCTGGGTCATTATTTGGTATTATGAAAGTACTCTCACAACTCAGATTTGAGTTTTCTCTCTTCTCACTATGACCTTGTTCCCCTTTTAGCCTTTGATTGTTTCTTCGTGACTGCACTTTTTCCTCACAGTATCACCAAGGTTGGAAGAGACCTCAAAGATCATCAAGTCCAACCCATTACTACAGACCTCAAGACTAGACCATGGCACCAAGTGCCACGTCCAAACGCGCCTTGAACACCTCCAGGGACGGTGACTCCACCACCTCCCTGGGCAGCCCATTCCAGCAGTCAATGACTCTCTCAGTCAAGAACTTTCTCCTCACCTCCAGCCTAAACTTCCCCTGGCACAGCTTGAGACTGTGTCCTCTTGTTCTGGTGCTGGTTGCCTGAGAGAAGAAAGTAACCTCCCCCTGGCTACAACCACCCTTCAGGTAGTTGTAGACAGCAAGAAAGTCCCCCCTGAGCCTCCTCTTCTCCAGGCTAAACAATCCCAGCTCCCTCAGCCTCTCTTCATAGGGCTTCCTGATAGTCTTTTTGTGTTCATTTTTCTGAAACTTTCCTCTCTTACTCTAGTCCATGTCCACCAACACAAGTATGGGACCAGTTGATCAGAAGAAAGGAATCACAAGCTAAGTGTTGTGGCAGCCTACAAACTGCCATGTATCCATCAGCACTGCCTGCCCCCACTTGAGCTGATTGATTTCAGGGCATACTACCAACTCAATGCAACCAGCCAATATGGATTGGCAGCAAGCCAGATCTTGCAGTTGTTTTAGTTGTTTAGACTTTATGTTTTGTGACAGTGTGTTCAGGAACTTTAAACATTTGACAAGCAGGAAAAGTTTGCAGAAAATGCATTTTCAGCTCAGAAGACTTGCTTATGCCTCATCAGTTATCCATTGTCTATAACCTATATGAAGTCAGTACAAATTGTATTTGCATCGCAAGAAATCCTTAACAGAGATCTCCTCTGTGCTTGCTTCTCCTGCCTTCCTACCAAAAAGGATTTTCTGGTGATATTTCAGTAATTTTCACATTGGTTATTTCAAGGAAACAGAGGAGTAAGGAGGAAACAATCATTTGCAGAGTTAAGATCCTTTCTAGCCCCTAGAATACTTTTCACAGACTCTTAGTGCTAAACATAAGAGAAGAGTTAAGTTTTGGGTAGATGATACTTGCACATATATCCAAGCAGGATAAATTTCTAATATAAGGCATGTTCTTCACTAATTTCTAATATTTTCTTCATCCTTTTTTCTTGATGAGCTGACTGTAGCATGTTGTGTATATTTGCAGACTATGTTCAATTTGTCAAACGCTTCTTTATCAAATGGTCATTTTTCAGGGAAAATAAAATACGTCTCTCATTGTTGTTCTAGAAGAGAGAAACGTGCCAAAATACTTAAGCACTATTAGGATGAAAGGATGCTCTGAATGTGGTTTTAAATGGAGGTAGATTTTGACTTCATGCAGTGAATTCTAAGGCCTGCATTTCTTTCATACCGCTTAGCTTTGAACAAACACGAAGGACATGGAAGTGTCGGAGCGGGTCCAGAGGAGGGCCATGAGGATGATCAGAGGGCTGGAGCAGCTCTCCTATGAGCACAGGCTGAGAGAGTTGGGGCTCTTCAGCCTGCAGGAGAGAAGGCTTCCAAGAGACCTGATAGTAGCCTTCCAGTATCTGAAGGCTGGGGAGGGATTATTTACAAGGTGTTGCAATGACAGGACAAGGGGCAATGGGTTTAAACTGACAGAGGGGAGATTTAGACTGGATGTTAGGAGGAAGTTCTTTGCAGTGAGGGTGGTGAGGCACTGGCACAGGTTGCCCAGGGGGGTTGTGGCTGCTCCCTCCCTGGAGGTGTTCAAGGCCAGGTTGGAGGAGGCCTTGAGTGAGCTGTACTAGTGGGAGGTGTCCCTGCCTATGGCAGGGGGTTGGAACTAGATGAACCTTGAGGTCCCTTCCAAGCTTACCATTCTGTGATTCTAAACATCAGTCTTCAGACAGAAGTGGCTAAATGTCTGAACGGTCACTGCAAGTCACATCACAATAATCCGCACAGTTCAGGATACTGAATTGTAACATTTGGCCTTAGAGCCCAGTTATACATAGTTGGTGGAGTTTGGGTTTTTTTCCCTGTTGTGCTTTTTTCTTGTACCTCCCCTTTATAGTGACTCACACAAGAGGTGAATATCCAGAATTTGCTTTTAGGACGTCGATATTAACATATTGTGTTTCTGTCCCCATGTTAACCTGTTCTATATCCAGACTGTACATATTTAGAGACTTGACATTTAAATAGGAGTCCCTTTAGGTTTCCTTACAGAAGTCTGTTTCAGTTGTATTCATAGGGAATACCTGCCCCCCTCTTTGGGTAGCATTTGCAACAGTAAAGTTGAAAATAACATTAAGAGCAATATATCATTATTTTGCCATTTTGAATCTGCTTCACTGCACAGAACCACTGCAACATTACCTTTAGTGCATTTCTGCAGTAACTCACTGGCTGAAAGATAAGAGAAAATTTACTGTGTTGTAACTAAAACCTCTGTGATTGTTACTGTTGTTTTAACCTGGATTATTTCAGTACAGGCAGCTGCATGAGTACAACCACTGTGGCTGGTTTATTTCATGGGGAAGTATAGAAAAGCCAAGTATGAGGGGGGGGGAAATGAAGTGACTGCATTTATGAGAAAACATACTGTAAAACTATGACCTCGGTCCCTCAGGTGTCCATAGTGGGACCAGTACTGTTCAATATCTTCAGCAATGACATAGTGGGATTGAGTGGAATTCAGTCTCAGCAACTTTGAAGATGGTACCAAGCTGGATATCAGTTTGCATGCTAGAAGAATGGCATGCTGTCCACAGGGACCTGAACAAGCTCAAGAAGTGGGTCTTACGAGGGTCAACGAGGCCAAGTGCAGGGTCCTCTGCACCTGCAGTCCTCAGTATCAATACAAGTTTGGGGATGAAGGGGTTGAAATCAGCACTGCAAAAAAGGACTTGGGGGTATTGGTGGGTGAAAAGTTGGACATGAACCAGCAATGTACACTCAGAACCCAGAAGGTCAGTCACATCCTGGTCTGCCTCAAAACAAGCATGGCTATCAGATCAAGGGAGGTCATTCTCCACTTATACTCCACTCTCATAAAACAGCACCTGCAATACTATGCCCAACACTGGAGCCATCAGCACAAGACCTGTGGGAGTGGGTCCAGAAGAGGGCCACAAATGGTGGGAGGTCAGGAACACCTCTCCTAGGAAGAAAGGCTGAGAAACTCAGAGGTGTTCATCCTGGAAAAGAACAGGCTCCAAGGAGGCCTTATAGTGGCCTTCCAGTACTTAAATCAGGCTTGTAAGAAATGTCTAGACAAACATTTTAGCATGACTTGGTAAGTCAGGATCAAGAGCTGATGGTTTTAAGCTAAAAGATTTAGAGTTATGTATAAGGAAGAAGTTCTTTACAGTGAAGGTGTTGAAACACCATGTAGGTGACCCAGAAAAGTGTTAGAAGCCACATCCCTGAAAACATTCAAGGTCAACTTGGATGGGACTCTGAGTAACCTGATGTAGTTGAAGATATCCTTTCTCACTGTAGGACTAGATGACATTTCCAACTCAAACTGTTCTATGATTCTGTGAAACAGTCAAATTCCTAGAATAATGCAAACCTTGGTTAGACTTCCATCTCTAGGCAACAGGTCAGAAAGTCAGGATGGTGCACATCCACCTTCTTATTTCTGATGTTAATTCCTAGTTTTGAAATATATCAGTGTTATGGATCTTCTGAGATGAAAATTCTAGGCAGACCAGTCATCTGATTTCTAGAGTTATGTCAGGGATGAGTGTGGTCTAACATTACATCAGTAGATATCTCCAGATTTAATATGAGAACTGCCACATTGTCATAGTGTACTCTAAGTACACTGTATTGATAGGAACCTATTGCTACTGACTGAGATAATTATTTCATTTTTTCATAGCAGAATCCAGGAACCAGTGGAATCAGATCTGAGATAAGCAAGTAGCCCCCTAAGAATGCAGTGAGCTCATTGTAGGAAGGGCTGTTATTGTTAATGGAGTACGATCACTCAGTCACTAGTGACACTGTCTTGATCAAAAACTGTTGCCCTATGAGTTTTCTCTGGTTTGGGTAGGGAAACCACACAAGCCTGTTGTTTTAGAATTTGATAACTGTGTGGAAGAGAAGTTTGAAGCTACATGTTGAGTCTCTTTTGTACTGTTAAGGTTCCAAGCTGCCAGCAGCAGACAGCACTACCTTCTATCACTGTATCCTAAGACACACCTGGAACCATATGCTTTGAGAAAGGAGAAGTGGGAAAGATTGGTATTCTCAAACGTTTTGTTGGAAAATTTTTTGTTGGAAAACTTTTTGTTGGAAAATTTCTCATTTTTATTGTCATCTATGTCAAGGTTCCTTAACATAGAATATAAAAGATGCTAGGAACAAGAGTTGTTTCTGTAATATTTTTCCTGGAATGTTGCTGAGCCAGTTACTTGCAGAGAACATTTGTGACTCCAAGCTCAGAGTTTAAATTTACTTTTTCCCAAATCAAAGTCTGACATTATGGTTCAGGCCTCTTGCTCTAAAACAGTTTGAATCACAGAATCATAGAATGGTAAGGTTGGAAGGGACCTCAAGGATCATCTAGTTCCAACCCCCTGCCATAGGCAGGGACACCTCCCACTAGGACAGGTTACTCAAGGCCTCATCCAATCTGGCCTTGAACACCTCCAGGGAGGGAGCAGTTAGATCCTGCTTTTTCCCAGCCAGTTCTGATACTTGGAAACACTAATACAGTAATAACTCGACAGATCAGGAAATGGTCTTATTAAGCACTGTCTTGTTCTAGCAAACCATACCCCTGTTGATCTAATGTTAGGCCAACTGTTAAAAATCTTACAAGCAGAGCATGAAATAGCAGCTTGATACCTGCTAAAGGGGAACTACAGCCCTGCACAAGAACATTTAAATGTGCTACCCTTAGTGAGCAGGTATTAATGCTATTTCAAGGAGTGTCAGTGAAGAGTCTTTGATATTGTGATTGGGATACTTGCTATTACATCCATAGCGACAGCTCCAATTGACAAGATTAAAAAGGCAAAATTAAAAAAGGAATTATTTCATGCCCTAAAGTGCAGATAACAGCAGTTACATCTCTGCTATGTGTCTTGGCTTGACAGTGGTTTTTTTTTTTTCTTACAGGTTTTCATACTCTACACAGTTCTTAAATTCTTTTTGCTGTTTCACTTGGTGTCTTCCCTTACATTCTCTCCTTTCCCAACACATTTTTATATTCATCTTACCCTCCCACACCCAAACCTCCATTCTTTCTAAATGTCTCCCTTTTTTTGTGACTTTTATATATTTTAGAATCTGAAATTGATTTTGGTCCATGCTTTTTTTTTTTCTTTTTCTTTTTTTTTTTCCAGTGACTTTTCTATTTTCTTATATTTTAGTAGCTTATCTATGAAATTATAGTGTGAGAGATGGTGGCAAAAATCTCATCCCTGTCCACTTCTCACCCCCACAAAAAAAAACCAACAGAAAAACAAACAAACAAAAGAACCAAAAGCCTTTTGATATATTTTTTGAGATAATGCATGTTGTACCTAAACTGGATGCTTTTTTTTGGCATTTTAATGTGAAATTTGTTTGAGGTTATGAATAAGAAATACATGTTTACCGGAAATAAAACCACCAAGCAGACAATGTTATAAGGCACGTTTAGTCTAAGACTTGAACATCTGTATAAATATCATTTTAATTTCCATCAATTAACAAATAGGTAAACTGAGGTGTAGCAAGGTTAAGTTTCATAGAATCATAGAATGGTAATGTTGGAAGGGACCTCAAGAATCATCTAATTCCAACCCTCTACCATAGGCAGGGACACCTCCCAAAGTTTCCCAAAGCTACTCAGAGCTTCTGAATCCAAATGTTCTAAGGAAGCTCTTTGCTGGGAGTCCCTCCCAAGCAAAGAGAAATTATGTTAGTGAATTAAAATAGTTGGGTGATAACTACAGCTAGACCACATATTTCAGTGAAGGTTATTTAAAATGTATGGACATCTTGATTTTGGGTAGGTAATGTAATCAGCACCGTGTGTTCATGCTGTGAGGATAGAGTGTACATTAATGGGAACTAACTAGGGAAGACTGAGGTAATGGGGAGAGGCTGGAGAAAGTGGCTTCAGAAATCTCAAATGTAATAGACCCTGGCTGAGTAAGTATATATTTTCATTTGTTCCACTTAAGGAGGTGATGCAGTTGCTAGTTAAGACTCATACTAAACCGATGGCTCAGACAGTGGATTTGGTGTGTGGAGCTACTGCTTCAGCTTTTGGGCTTATCATCACTGTTCCTGTCACTCTCCTCAATACTTTCATGGTGCTTCTTTTGGCCAGGCAACACCTCCAGCAGTAGACAATAGAGCATGCTGAACTTTGGGATTTTGAACCTCCTTTGAGTACTGGTAGACAAAGGTAATTTTCAACTGGTAGACATAAAGGTAATTTTCAACTGATCATATTTATACTTGTGAATGAGGATTTGTTTATGATAGTGATGGTTTCCCAAAACAATTTTCAGCAAGCCTGTGAGTGAAGTAGACATCACCATGTTTTTCTTTCACAGCTTATAGTGTAATTTTCTCTATTAAAATATTCTAATTAGCCTCAAACCAGCACAGATACTAAAAACCCTAAGAGACTGATTTTTTTCTTACAGAAGGGATAATTGCTTTCCCAGTGTCATACAGTCATAACTCCGATCACTGCAGTTGTCTGGGTGGGATCATGTTTGTTATGAGGAGGTATTAGAGGCAGTAACTGTAAGGACATTTTTCCTGAGGGATCTGAGCCTCTGTAGCTGACTGCCTCATTGGTACCAAGTGGGATGAATTTTCAGTGTCTGGTCATACATCAGTTTGTTACAGCTCTACAAAAGGACTGAAGGATGCTTCATAGCTGATGAACCTTACAGGTAGTTGGCCATTTGACTTACTTTCTGTGGGCTTGTTATTTTAATGGTACTGGTATTTGACTGAATTTCATTGCAGTTATTGGCTAATTAATTTAGCTGGGATACTTAGTGGATCCCTAAAGAGGCATCGTCATTAGCTTACATCTGAATAGATTATTTTCTATTCCTCATTATTTATATTTGTAGTGAAACCAGTAAATATGCATCATTTCTGCATTTCTGTATAGTAATAATGTAAAAACCACAATAAACTTGAAAATTTATGCATGACTTCACAACCTGTAATATATAATCACCTTTGCAGATCAGTTATTTGCTGATTTTTTTTAGCTTGCAAACTGAAATTGGTACTGTCTCAGGCAGTGACATTAATGATTTTTGTCAACAAGACCTTTTTTTGTCAATGAAACCTTTCTGGTGTTTTATGTCATTAAATAAACAGTGTGGTGCATTTTAAAATACTAATCTCTCCTGTAGTCTTTGCATGCAGGCATCAGGTTAAAATAATTCACATGACAAAATTATGGATAAAAATGCACTTGGGAAGCATAACTTAGTTTGTGGAATATTGCTTAACCAGTGAAAATCTGGTATAATAAACATTCATTTTTTAAACTGATTTTTATTTAGTTAAGGTAGAAACTTTTTCTGACTACATTTCAAAAGAAAGATTATTTCTGCCCAATCTGTAGATGGAGCAAAGGTAATTTTCTGCTGAGAGTGACACTTATGTTTGCCACGGTGTTACGGAGGGATAATTAATTAATGTGAGATGATATTTTTTAAAAAAATAATATTGTTTATTAATATTCAATACTCTCACCACCCCAACCACTAATTTTAATAATAATAGGTTCTACGCACAGTCATGGAAACGTTATACAAAGGAATAACTAGATCTAGAAATAACTAGTAATAATATATAAAATTAATTGAACTGGAATGGAAGGTTCCTGTGGTCAGTAGCCTGCCCACTGAATGGAATCAGGGAGCTCCTTTCTGCTTATGGCAGAAAGCAATGGTGAATTACAAGAGGCTTTAAGTATTTACTCACAAAATTATCTCCCAACTCATGGGGCTAGCTACAGCTTCAGACAGTACCCAGACGCTTTCAGGGAATACTGCTACTGTCTTGTCAGCCACTGAGACTTCTGATTCTTCCCAGGCTTCAGGGTGCTGGGGAAAGGAGGCAGACGATCTCTGACCTGGTCCTGATCTCTGGATGATCTGTGTATCTCCAGGATTTCCCGTCTTGGCACTTTCAGGCACAGGCAGGGTGTCTTGCGATGTGCAATCTCAACATGGATGTCATGCCGGCTATGCAGGCCGATCGTATGGTGGCATTTAGAGCCTGTTCCTGGTAAACTCAAGGCAGTGGATTTTCCAGGCAGTGCAGGATGCAATGAGGCAACAGAGCACACCATGCTACCTGCTCATCCCCTTTTTATCAGTACAGCCCAAGAATAATAGGCCTTTGGATACAAAGTAGCCAATCAGAATGGCAGCTAGCCAAGCTTGACTGTATTAGGTGAAGCCTTAGGCTTACTTCACCCTCTTTAGGGCAGAACACAGGCCCTGCAGAAGGCATACACAAGCTGGGTATGTCTACCTGGTTTACCACAGGATGCAAACAAGTCTGGGCAAGCCGGAGTCCTTAGACTTGGTGGCTCTGGGTTCTTTGTCTTCTTTTCTGTGGTTGCTTCTCCCCAAAACAGAAGGAGGGAGAGCAGAAAAACATGTCTGGGCAAGGCAGGACATGTATAAGCCTATTTTGGCCTACTTAGGCCTGCCGTGACACAGGGTTGCTTTCAGTTGCTGTTGGATGTTTGCCTAACAGGTCATACCCTACAATAACTCTCTCTGCATTCTTCAATAAAGCAAAAGATAGAATATGTAAAAGGAAGACTTCCTTTGCATCGTGTGACCTGAAGGAACCTAGATAAATAGTCACAGAATAATTACATCTTGACTTAACAGAGTATAGAATATTCTGTTTAAAGTTTGACACATGTTCTAAACAAATACAAAAAATAGTTTGCCTAAGACAAAATCGAAGGCAAAAAAAGGAAACATCAGTTCAAACTTTCGTTCTTAAAAAAATTGGAGAAATTTTCCAAAGCACATTTCAAGATCTTGAAATAAAATAAACATTTTGATTGATCCAAACTTGCCTTTTTTTTTTTGTTTTGTTTTGTTTTTTGTTAAAATGCAGTGCATTATGTGGAAAACAAACAATCACTCAATCAAACAACAGCAACAACCAAACAACAGAATTGTAGGATAGGACTTTGGTTTTGATGGAACTAAGTTATCTACCCAAACATACAAGTCTTTCAAGGCATTTTAATAAATACAAATTTAACTTTACGACGTTTACTGAGTTAACAAATTCGATGTAATAAATTTCAAATATCACTGAAAAGTTAAGCTCCTGCTGAAAAAAAAAGATTATCATGGATCTCTATGCCAGGAATATTGACTTTTTCTCTCAACTGTTGTTCAAGTGTTCAGCACTGTAAAAACTAAGAGATATGAAACAACAGGAAAACATATTTACTCAAAGGATGTCTGTGTTAAAATATCACAAGAAATTGTGACATGACTCAGTACTAGTCTCTACAACCACACTATGCCCTATACTGGGCTGTGCAAAGTAGGTGTTTAGAACTGGTGGCCTATCTCTGCAGGGTCTCCTCACCTGTCCACATGCAATGCATATGGAAATCATGTGCCTTTATATGGCTTTAGAAGAGACACTGGGATAGAATTGATAGAGATCCACCTGCTCTGTGCCGCCTAGTTGAAGTCTCCTCGTCCTACTTGCTGTGTCTGTGTGAAGGAACTTGCTCTTCTAGAATAGTAGAGTGATTTCTAGTCCTCAGGGATCTAGCACCTTACAACAGTTTTTACCCATCTTCAAGAAGGGTAAAAAGAATGACCCTGGAAACTACAGACCAGTCAGCCTCACCTCTGTGCCTGGCAAGATCATGGAGCAGATCCTGCTGAAAGTCCTGCTAAGGCAAATGGAAAACAAAGCAGAGGTGATTGGTGGGAACCAGCATGGCTTCACCAAGGGCAGATCTTGCCTGACAAATTTAGTGGCTTTCTATGATGAAGTCACAGCGACAGTGGACAAGGGAAAGGCAGCTGATGTCATCTACCTGGACCTGAGTAAAGCATTTGACTCTGTCCCACATGACATCCTGGTCACCAAACTGGAAAAGCATGGACTTGATGGATGGACCACTCGCTGGATAAGGAATTGGCTGGATGGTCGAACCCAGAGAGTGGCGATCAACGGCACAATGTCCACCTGGAGACCAGTGACAAGTGGTGTCCCTCAGGGGTCAGTGCTGGGACCAGTGCTGTTTAACATCTTTGTCAGTGACATGGACAGAGGAATGGAGTGCACCCTCAGCAAGTTTGCAGATGACACCAAGCTGTGTGGCACAGTCGACTTGCTAGAGGGCAGGGATGCCATCCAGAGGGACCTGGACAGGCTGGAGAGTTGGGCCCAGGCCAACCTGATGAAATTCAATAAGGCCAAGTGTAAGGTCCTGCACCTGGGTAGGCACAATCCCAAGCACAAATACAGGCTGGGTGGTGAATGGCTGGAGAGCAGCCCTGAGGAAAAGGACCTTGGAGTCTGGGTTGATGAAAAGCTCAACATGAGCCTGCAGTGTGCACATGCAGCCCAGACAGCCAACCGAGTCCTAGGCTGCATCAAGAGAAGCGTGGCCAGCAGAGCAAGGGAGGTGATTCTGCCCCTTTACTCTGCTCTCGTCAGACCCCACCTGGAGTACTGTGTGCAGTTCTGGAACCCTCAGCACAGGAAGGACATGGAAGTGTTGGAGCGGGTCCAGAGGAGGGCCACAAAGATGATCAGAGGGCTGGAGCAGCTCTCCTATGAGGACAGGCTGAGGGAGTTGGGGCTCTTCAGCCTGGAGAAGAGAAGGCTTCGAGGGGACCTGATAGTAGCCTTCCAGTATCTGAAGGGGGCCTACAGGAAGGCTGGGGAAGGATTATTTACAAGGTCCTGCAATGACAGGACAAGGGGCAATGGGCTTAAACTGGCAGAGGGGAGATTTAGACTAGATGTTAGGAGGAAGTTCTTTACAGTAAGGGTGGTGAGGCACTGGAACAGGTTGCCCAGGGAGGTTGTGGATGCTCCCTCCCTGGATGTGTTCAAGGCCAGATTGGATGAGGCCTTGAGTAACCTGTACTAGTGGGAGGTGTCCCTGCCTATGGCAGGGGGTTGGAACTAGATGATCCTTGAGGTCCCTTCCAACCTTACTATTCTATGATTCTATGATTCTATGAACAGTTCAGGTTTAGCAGGAAAGGTAAAGCAGGGCAGCTGTCCCTAGGAAGCCCTGTGAACCGAACAAACTGTGAATAAAATTAGTTGGATGACAATAGAGGGGATGGGTTGGAAAGAGCTTGAACTAATGAACATGGACTGTGAAAAAATATGCTAATTTATTTACAGTATATTTGCTATTGGTCTTTGCTAGGCTTCAACTTCTTTTCTCAGTTGAAATTTTTCTAAATGCGATTTGAATATGCTATTTTTCCTAATCCCATATTATTTTATTAAATTATTTTATCTTCCAATTCCTAGTTTGGTTTAGGGTGAGTTTTGAGGGGACTTTTTAATATCCTGTATTCTTGATGTTTTCCTCACTTTAAGAAAATGTTTACACATCACAACTTGTTCATTTGCAAGCATCAGCTCTGCTGCATGTCTGTGCTTTATGCATTATTAGATTTCAATTCAAGAACCTGTGTAATTGGCTTATTTATGCCAAGTCTTCTCTGATTTCCTTAGTTTTATTTATACTCTTTACTTGTTCCCAAACATAACTATTCTCTTCTACATAAATATTCACCATTTCAGTAGTCAAAAGAATACCACTCTGGGTACAGCAATATGTTTATTAAGTCTACAGGAATGTAGTTAATTTTTTAATAGGTAAGATTTTAATCCCCCCCTTTTTTTTAATGGCTGGAGAGCAACCCTGAGGAAAGGGACCTTGGAGTCTGGGTTGATGAAATGCTCAACATGAACCTGCAGTGTGCACATGCAGCCCAGACAGCAACCGAGTGCTGGGCTGCATCAAGAGCAGCGTGGCCAGCAGGGCAAGGGAGGGGATTCTGCCCCTTTACTCTGCTCTCGTCAGACCCCACCTGGAGTACTGTGTGCAGTTCTGGAGCCTTCAGCACAGGAAGGACATGGAAGTGTTGGAGCGGGTCCAGAGGAGGGCCACAAAGATGATCAGAGGGCTGGAGCAGCTCTCCTATGAGGACAGGCTGAGGGAGTTGGGGCTCTTCAACTAAGAACCTTGAAAATGATCTGCTCATGCCTTTTCCGTGTGTGAGCACTCCAGATAGATCAAAAGGTTTTTAAATTCAAAAGCCCAGATTTAACTGTACTTAACAAGGTGATGTATAAAACTACAAAAATCTTGCAATGGGTAGGTGAGACAAAGTAGAGGCTTTATAAACCAGTTTCATCCTGCCAACTTACCTTTTCCAAATCAGCTCCATGATGTGAATCAATGCATGGTACACGTGGAAAAAGAGCAAATTAGCTTTAAAAAAAATGCACTTTTGAACTAGCAAAATATTTCTGTAGATACACGATGGGGATTTTCTGAATTGCTGTCTGTCCTATCCCCCTTGCTGTACTCTAATGCCTTATTGCCTGCTTCCTGGGACTCATAAATGTTACATCAGAACCTCAGTTCCTTGTAGTGATCCTCTTGTTCTCTTCCCCTGCCACCTCTCACAGGCTGTTTCAGCTTTCCAAGCTTGAGCAGACTGTTTTCGTTTTCCAGAAAGACAGCATTCTCCCTCTCCAGTGTTTCACCTGACCAATTATGTATGTCTTTTTAAAGGACATATATAATTATAAAGAAATAAAGCAAGTATTTTCTGTGATAATCTTGCAGCATAAAGTTTCATCTGAAGACACAAACTATTTCATTGTATGGAAATAATTTGGCTAGAAGTGTTGTACATGACATTAGACTTGGTGTGAGCACAACAAAGGCAAGAAGGCCAGTGGTAACTCTGAATTTCAGGTCTGTGATGCATGGCCACAAAACTTAATGAAAGAAATATAGACATTTCTCCTATATGTTTAGTTTTGGTTTGGTTTTTTTTTTCCTGTTGATAAGTCAGCTGTCAACTGGATGTGTTTCAACAAATTTGTTGGTTGCAATTACTCAGCAGATGTTTGTTAACATATTTTAGCAGAGAATTGCTGACAAACTGTTTTCTGTCAATAGTCCTGTTAGTATTTGCTATTCGTTATTTATATTTGCAATTTGAATTGTTTTGACTGCGTGCAAAATCCTCTGATTGAATATAGTTGTTTGTAGGACCAGGTTTCCTCACTGGCATCCATTCAAGTTGAATTTTATGTGAAAATATTTTTAACTTCATTTATGATATTCATATGAAGGAACTTGGATGAGATTCTCACAAAAGTTAATTCAAATGCAGACATGGTTAGAAACATCTTAGTCCTTAAAGGTAAGGGTTTGCAGGTTTTTTTTGGTCAGCTCATCTTTTCACTGATGTGACATGCAATTTTTGGTGTGTCTTTCTTTTAAAAGCTTTGTATGTTATACTTCATTTTTATGTTGATGGACTGTAGTGGTTAGTAACTGACTTTTCTACTTTAGACACTCTTTGTTCAAAATAATACTTTCCATTTGTCTGAAATAGGAGTGTGGAAATAGACTGAACACTGAAGTCAAATGTGTGTAGAAAACAACTATTTAACTATTTCCTGTGTGAATGGGTTTTGGTTTGGTTTTGATTTTTGACAAATTCTTGTTTGCTCTGGGGCTTGTGCTAATGAATTTAAATTAATTGAACGGAACTGCTTTTGGAAAATGAAAATTTTATTTAAAAGCAAACAA
The DNA here is from genome assembly GCA_013396675.1 of Eubucco bourcierii. Lineage (NCBI taxonomy): Eukaryota > Metazoa > Chordata > Aves > Piciformes > Ramphastidae > Eubucco > Eubucco bourcierii. The sequence continues at coordinate 94,156 of VWZE01000030.1, forward strand.
GCAGACATTCTGATTGTTGTAATAAGTAAGCAAATTATTTTTTAGAGTTCACTTAAAGAAGTTTGGTTTTGGCAAAGTCAGGTTTTCAAAAATGTTGAATCCTGTGTATAAAAATTTGTACACCTTGTTTTAGAATATCATTATCACTAAGCCTGTTAAGTATTTCTTTATTTCACTATTTTGACCCCTCAAGTTTGACTACTACATTTCCATTCCTGATGTCTTTCCTTGCAAAGAGAGACAGAAACATCCTCATATTTCAGTGGAAAATGCTGTTCCTGTGTAAGGGCTTAATATCAGATGTTGAGAATTGCTGGAGCTGAAAATGCTGTGTACCACTTGTGAGGTCCAGTTCAAACACATTTCAGAGACAGTAGGCTCAAAACTTTGCACAGAAAACTTTCCACAGCAACCTCTTTTCACACTTTTATCAGGGTTTCAGCTAATAAACGTCAAAAAGCATTTTGCATTATTTCCAGTTTCTTCTTTCCTCACTGGATAAATCCACATTTCTTTCCATCTCATAACTAATAAATTTAACTATAACATTAACATTTTTTTAGTTTTCTAGATGTATCTTCTGTTTATTTCTGTTAGGACATCATTGAGAATTAAGATTCTTCAATCCAAAAAATGAACTTTAGAAAGCTGAACAGAAATTAAGAATATTGCAGATGTAGAGCTATTGTCTGCCTTAAGTATTTCAGTGGTTTCTTTTCCTGTGGGTTTGTTTGTTTGGCTCGTTGACCAAAGTTAATCTTCCCAGTAGCTTATGTCCATTTCTATTTCAGAGATTTCTTGGAAAATGCCATATGTATACTCACATATTATGCCAGTAAAGAGCCATATCAACCTATTAATGAAAAAACTCTAATCCTAAATTTACTGGAATCTCCCAGTGTTTTGGCTGGCAGATAAATGTATTATGTAAACAATAGACTTTATTGAGTTATGTTCTATATATGGGGAGAATGACACCAAGCTGGGGGCTGATGTTACTGGGTTGGAGGGCAGAAGGGCTCTGCAGCGGGACCTCGACCGCCTGCACAGATGGGCAGAGTCCAAGGGGATGGAGCTCAACAAATCCAAGTGCTGGGTGCTGCACTTTGGCCACAACAACCCCATGCAGAACTACAGGCTGGGATGGGAGTGGCTGGAGAGCAGCCAAAGAGAAAGGGATCTGGGGGTGCTGATTGACACTCGCCTGAACATGAGCCAGCAGTGTGCCCAGGTGGCCAAGAAGGCCAACGGCATCCTGGCCTGCATCGGGAATAGTGTGGCCAGCAGGAGCGGGGAGGTCATTCTCCCCTTGTACTCTGCACTGGTTAGGCCACACCTTGAGTCCTGTGTCCAGTTCTGGGCCCCTCAATTTAAGAAGGACATTGAGGTGCTTGAGCGTGNAGGACACAGTCTCAAGGTGTTCCAGGGGAAGTTTAGGCTGGAGGTGAGGAGAAAGTTCTTGACTGAGAGAGAGTCATTGAGTGCTGGAATGGGCTGCCCAGGGAGGTGGTGGAGTCACGTCCCTGGAGGTGTTCAAGGCGCGTTTGGACGTGGCACTTGGTGCCATGGTCTAGTCTTGAGGGCTGTGGTGATGGGTTGGACTTGATGATCTTTGAGTTCTCTTCCAACCCTGGTGATACTGTGATACTGTGATAGAATATTAGAAATCAATCACAGTACAGACTGAAAATTAACTATTGTGGTTAAGCACCTCTGAGTGATACTACTTGAAAAGTTGACTAGAAATAAATATGTCAATTGCTATGGAGCCTATGTTTGAAATAGAAAGGTGATTATTCAGTTTATGTCTATGAAAATGAGACTCGCTTCAGAGCATGTTGTGTATGGTTTACCAAGGGGACAAAAGAGTGGATCGTAATTGACACAGAAACTGCAATAAGATACTGCACACAAACTCTAAGAAAAGTAAGTTTAGAAGAGGTTAAGAAGCTCGGGATTCCCACTATTCAAAACAACTGTAATAAAGATGAATAAGGAAACACTACTAAAATGTCAAGTAAATGATCACATCGGGTGGATTCTGCACTGTGTGCAGTTCTGGAGCCCTCAGCACAGGAAGGACATGGAAGTGGGTCCAGAGGAGGCCACGAGGATGATCAGAGGGCTGGAGCAGCTCTGCTATGAGGACAGACTGAGAGAGTTGGGGCTCTGCAACCTGGAGAAGAGAAGGCTTTGAGGAGACCTGATAGTAGCCTTCCAGTATCTGAAGGGGGCATACAGGAAGGCTGGGGAGGGACTGTTTGCAAGGTCTTGCAATGACAGGACAAGGGGCAATGGGTTTAAACTGGCGGAGGGGAGATTTAGACTGGATGTTAGGAGGAAGTTCTTTCCAGTGAGGGTGGTGAGGCACTGGAACAGGTTGCCCAAGGAGGTTGTGGCTGCTCCCTCCCTGGAGGTGTTCAAGGCCAGACTGGATGAGGCCTTGAGTGAGCTGTACTACTGGGAGGTGTCCCTGCCTGTGGCAGGGGCTTGGAACTAGATGATCCTTGAGGTCCCTTCCAACCTTACCATTCTATGATTCTATAATTCCACTGAGATTAAGTGACTTAATTTACCCAAGGTGGTCATCCAGCATATAAAACCAACACTTGGTTTTATTTGGGTCACATAGTTATCGCACAGTCACAGCAATATTTTCAATGTTGACCCAGCAGCAAATTCAGTTTGACACAGAAAACAATTCCTAACTAGCAAGCATTTAACATAAAACCAACAAGTCATGGCTGGTAGCTGGTTTTATGTTGGGTTTTTTATTTGTTTGTTTTAAAACTCCTGTTCTCTAAAATCTTTCTCAATCTAGTTCTACCTAAGTCAGTATTATTTCCAATTTTAAAAAATGTTCAGAGTAGGAAGAAAAATTAATTTGACCCACCAGATATTGGAAGTAGTTAAAATAAACTCTTTCTCTGATGGTGGTTTAAGATAACCAGATGTTTATTATTATTAAAGTCGCCATCTTACTTAGAAAACTGAGGACTGCTTTTCCTTTGGCCACACTACCAGAGATTTACTTTCAGGGAGAGCATACCCTTACTTATTGTTCCCTGCTGCAATAACAGGGGTGCCAGATTAAGCCCTAGTGTGACTTATGAATGCAGAACAGGCAAGAGAAGAGTCTCCTTCTTTTGCAACCCCTGTTTACATCTCTGCAAAGGAACAAGAGCAGATGAAACAACAATATGCCCTCAAGGAAATTTGTCCCAATTTCCATTGAATAATGATTAATTTAATTCTCTGCATGAGTCTAAATATGCTGCCCTTAAATGAAAATACCAACCCTGGAAATCTGCTGAGACACCAATATTATCACAATAATAACAATTTTCCTTTCTTCTTTTTCGAATTTGTCCAGAACTCTTCCAGGACTTTGAAACACAGAAATTCCTTGACTGTACCTTTTAAGAAAACTGTCCTGTCACCACTGGACTTCATAATATTTTTAAGTTTCTCTATTAAGAGAACTGTCCTGTCACCACTGAACTTCATAATATTTTTAAGTTTCTGAAGTGAAACTTTCATTTCTACCTTACTCAAATCAAGGTCTTGATGCAAGTCAGTACCATAAATATCAAAGTTTTGCATGGCACTTAAAAATTTTAGAGTTAATCCGGTACTAAGAAGTGTGTCTTTATCTCTGAATTTCCATTGAGTAATGCATTAATTTCTGTAGCTGTTTTTAGTCCATGGCATACCACTGGCATGATAAAATACCTATTTTGAGTCAGTCCCTTCAACTGAAATAAACTCATGTAGTCCAGTGAAATAAGACCATTCCTCACTGATGTTTGGACAGCGTGTTTCTCCTGAGCAACCCCAAAAAGTAAAAGGAAAGAATGCTAATTTTGGTTTATAAACCATCTAGAATTTTCAAATTTATTTAGTTCTACTATGTTATTTTTCCCATACTTAAAAAAGCTGAACACTAAGTGTTCACATGGGCTGCAATAAAACCTCTAGGAAGCATTTCTAATAAAAGAACAGTAGCCTGTGAAATGTACTGCTGTGGTGTGCAGTGACTATAGTGATTCACCTTGAACACTTCTTTTATTGAACACTTTGGGGCAAGGATGTCTGATTGTGTGTAAAAGCTTCTCATGTATCGTTTGGAGACCTTCTGTGCTCTTTCCTTCCTGCCCTTTTACTCCTCCTCTTTTTATTCAAGAATGCAGCTGCCAGACATAGAGCTGTGCTCCTGTACAGTCTTCCTTGGAGGCCTTGTGAAATCAAGTTGCTTGCTGTGTGCCAGCATGGCTTTTATTCCTTCGAAGACAGAGCTATGAGCCTGCTTCCAGCTCCAAGAATGCAGGCAGGCTATGATGGGGGGGGGGAGGGGGGGGGGGGAAATCTGTTTTATTCGCCGCACTGTTTCATCTTTTTAAGTAGCTGGCATCTGCAGCTGGTTGTGGCAGGGAAAACCTACAAACATCGCAGTTGATGTTAATAAATGTGTTTGCCATTAAATGGCTGTTGTAATGCTTTGCTTGTTTGCCTTTCTGTGTGCACTTTCATCCTTCACTGTAACACTACTGCTGCCTTGTAATTTGTCTCAGATGTTTACATTGCTGGTTGCAGGTATACAAACCTCTTAGATCAAGTAACAGCTCAGACACTTGATGCAAGGATCTGTTTAGGGTCTTTTCTATTCTGTCTGCCAAATTCAAACACAGCCTTGATACATGGAATACAAACTGCCTTCTAGTCATAGACCACATTTCACTTCTTCTTGACTCCTGAGTCAGTGGTACAAACCATTAAGGAGTTTATGTGAGATCTTTAGTGCAGCCACTGATTTTACTGGAGTCTAACAATGTCTCCTGTGACAGCTTTCTATCTCTCCAGAACAGCTGGAGCAGCTATTCCTAGAATCCTCTGAGTGAAGTCTATATTTCAAATAACTGAAAGAGGATCATATAACAGTGTTCTCAGTGGAATGGCAGCCATTATCTCCTCTGGAGCATGCCTGTTAGAGAAAAAGAAGACGTCTCAAAACAACACATATGCAGTTCTTTCAGCTGTTGGGGAGATGGTTTCACATATGCGGAAGGGACAGTTCTCCTTCCTTCTGAAAACTACCCTCTCTTCTTTCTCCTCCGTGCAAAATGTGACAACTTGATAAAAGTCATAATGAATGACACTAATGAATGTGCTTGCAACAATTTGGACCCGATCTGTACACAAAAGGGGAGGCATGCTGCTCTCTGGTGGCTTTGGGAGCCTCTTTTCAGCAGAAGATACAAATGTATGCTTGACTCCATGTGACTTCAGTGACACTTAAGCATGTGATTGGTAAGATTAAGTGCTGTGCTGAACTGGGATGAGTATGCAGAAGCCTGAGTACAATGATATCTATGAGACAAGGGGAGAAGAAATTAGGAGAAAATTCTGCTCACTTTGCTTCTGCTGAGCAAAGGTTTTACACTATGAATTAACAAAACATGGGAAGATGAGAGTCCTTTAAAAACAAACTTTCACACAGGGTCATAAATTTGTCCCTGCATGTATTAGAAGGTATTATAGCAGAAAAGCACAAGTAGGAGCTAATGCCCTTTCTTATAAAAGAACATAAGACAATATGTTATGGTATTTCCTTTGGTTGCCATCCGTAGTGATAAGGTTAGGGTTTTGTAGCTGTACTCCAGCTTATAGCAGCATGGTTATAAGAAGTATGAGCAGCTTGGTGGTTGCAAAGCAGCATGACCAAGGTAACTGAAATTAAATCCCTTGCAGCGGAAACCGAGCACTTTCTACCATTCCAGCTGTCCTAACTGTCCTAACTTGCAGTGTATGGTAATTTCACTACTATATGCTATTGTGGGCTGAAATAAGATGCACTGTTTTCAAAGGAATACACAGTTTTGCATTGCCCCCATGTGCATTCTGCTCTGGTAGTCTGTCTTCAGCTGAAGTCACTTGCTTTTATGTCAGGTGGTTCTCCAAGGTTGGGAGAGAGAGAGTGAGAGAGACTTTCCGTGTCTTTCAGCTGAGCAGCAGCAGAGAAGCTTTTCCTAGGGGAGTGTATCTAAGTTATAGTGCTAGAAACTGAATAAGTAGCTAAAATACCTCTCCAGTAATTGCTTTAAGATCTGAAGATTAATAGTTCAGCAGTGTAGAAATGTAACAAGATGTGAGCTTCTCAGAGCTATGCAAAACAGGAGTATTAAAAAGAGTGCAATAATAGGAAAAAATAAGGCAGAGATGACATGATATTGTAAGGACTTGGGAGTAAATCTATAGGCTAATGGGAGATCAGGAAACAAGGTAAGGAGGGAAGTATCTCGCCTTGCCTTATATATAGTTTCTCTTAATCTGAAGAATAAGACTGATTCCTTAAAGCTGCTTGTTTGCCTTGCACCAGAGAACAAACCTACAGCAAATGATTCCTCTAACGAGTAGAAATGTCTCAGAGAGACCTGTTTGTCTCTCTATACCTTTAGGATTCCTTGTAAAGCAAATATTTATGGCACTGAGACAGAGGAGTGAGAGATATCCCCAAGCTGCAACAGTGGTAAAGGGCTAAAGATGGACTGAAAATTAGGAATGCAGGACAAGTGCCAAAGGCCAGCATCCTCAAAACAAGAGGGTCATTAGTTGCTTCTTTTTTGTCTTTTCACCAAGGTAAACCTGAAGTGAGCTTTCTGTTGATATTGTTTTAATTTGCACTGGTACATTCTTCCAGATGTTATAGGCAATTTAGCTTTACTGCCTGTCACCTATCCTGTCTTGGAAGGATAGCATGAAAATTTACTTGTTCTTCAGGCTTATCCAGAGATCTGTGAACTACAGCTGAATAATAATAAAGATTCTTGCGTGTTCTGAGGGAGGGGAAAGCAGAATCTTTAGCAGTGTCCTCTGTTCTTCTTTATGCTTTAACCAGGCTTTGCCACTGGAGGTTCTCTGACTGAGAATTTTCACTGTTCTAATTCAGTGTTTCAAGACATGTGAATGGTGGTAAGGATATGTTTTATAATGTGTAATTACCTCTTTATAACAGTGAGCACCTCAATGCTGTTTTGATTGTGATACCTCCACATCTCCTGATTAAATCAAAGCTAGGTTAGATCATTAGGATTAAGGATGTAAATTAATTGTAATTATATCAAAGCTAGCCAAATTAGTGAGTCATCGGTAATATAAGCAATGCTAAATGGCATCTAATTCTGCATAATAATTAATTGGCTTCTTCCACTAAATAAGACCCGACACATTGGTCCTTTATCAGTCCTCTGAAGGCTGGTTAGCATTGGGCACTTCTGACTTGAAACAGTTACAAAGGTTCTAAAAACAAAACCAACATGTTTTCCCCAATTTTCATTTTAAGCTCTGACACCCTGTATTTACATGCTTCTACTAGTTTTCTTTTAATTAGACCTTCCCCTCTTGCATTTCTTTTTTTGTCTGTGTCTGTCATCCTCGACAGCTGATTGCTAAAATTGTGCTGCCCACAGAGCTTTGAAGGAAAAGAGTCTAAGAAGCTGGAAAACGCAACCAGAAAATAACTAGTGCTGGTCATTTGACCAGAATGACCATTCAGAGGAGGGCTGATTTCTGAGGCAATATACAAGTTGGGTAAATGAGGGGAAAAAGGAAACATTTTTCTAGTGGGAGATAAACATCAAGTAAGCAAGAAATTACTTTAAAGACATCCAGATACAAACTAAGGAATGCAAAATTTCAGCTGGATGTCAGGCAGTTCCCACTCTCCCTCTGCTCTTGATAGGGAGATAAGTGAATTAAATTTCGAGGCTAGTGGTGAAGCTATCGATGTTCAGTCTTTTGAAACCAGTCTAGAAAAACAAAACCAAAACAACCCCAAAACAAAACAATACCACACACCCTGTAGACTGGTCTTAAATATGCAGGTGGGTGGACTAGCAGATCAATAGGTCTGTATCATTTCCAACACCATCAGTTCTGTTCCATACCTATCCTAGAGATGCTGCTGTCTCTCAGAACTGCTTGATTGCCCTATTGCTGCCCTGAAAACTTTCCAGTTACAAATCCTGCACAAAGGAAAACATATTAGCTGTTCTCAGAACTTGAATGTAGTCTGGCTAATCATTGTTCAGGGCAGGATCTCAAGGGAAGTAAAGCAAACCTCAAACCACCATTGTGTTCTGCAGGTCCATTGAGTTGACATGCAGTAGCTTGACATTGCTTATAATAGTTTGAGAGTACTGGAACAGTGTTTACTGTAATTCTGGATGCTATTGCACTGTAAATAGCACATACCATAGATGTTTCTCAATTATTTTCTTGTTGTATCATGACTAAATTGAAGTATTGCATTTTGAATTGCAACGTTTAACATTGTTGCTACACTTAGCATCTGTGTTTGGATATGAAACTCAGAATTCTATCCTTCCTGGTTGGTTTTGCTCGGAAGTTTACTGGGACAGTCCAAACTGAGAAGCAGAGTTGTTATCTGTTCAGTTTTTCACTGTATGTACTACTAACCATTTACAAATAATAATAATTGTTTCCTTGCTCTGAGGACTGTTTCCTTGTCCCTGAGTGTATCTGTGTTTGGGGACTCTAGTAGGGTGTTGTCATGGGGTGAACTCAGAACTCTGGAAAGAGCATCCTGCCTCCCTGCTATCCTCTGGTGAAGATTACAGTTTCTTCTGCCTGCTTTCAGAAATGTGTGTCTCTGACTGAGACAATGCTTAAGAGGAAACTAGACCTGTAATGCAGAGATTCAAATAATGTAGGAAGGAGGATCTGGAATCGTGGAGCCTGTAGGGAAGAGTGTCTGGAGACTAGTGCATGAGTTGATATGTCTGAGAGAGGCTAAATGAGCAAAGTAACAAGTACTGTGGAGTGCAGCACATTCTCTACCAGGTCTGCAAAGGCATAGGATTGAGGCAGTCATTTTACAAACAGTTGGAATGGTTCAAGTCATTGTTTCCAACCTACAGGATGCTTTCCTCTAGCAGTTGTTTGAGGTGAGTTTACGCTTTGCATCTGAGCGCACTGAGGCAAATGAGGAAGCACTCACACATTTGCTTAGAGCTAAGAAACAAGAGAAAGGCAGAAAAACACTGACTTAAACTGAAAGGAAATCAGGACAGAAAATTCAGCTCCAGAGGACACTTGAATGTGCCCTTATGTACATTTCTAAATGAGGTGCAGTGTAAAATATACTTAACACCCTGTACAAAGTTAACAATCTATGACTTTATGGGTCTGGGACTGTATTCTGCAGGTGTAAAACTAAAGGCCAATGTGCTTCTGCATGGCTCTTTATTGCCATATGTGTATCTAAACATGCTGTCTCTAAAGATAAAAGGAATGCATCTAACTTTTAATACAAGTTATACAGCTGACTGTCAATTCATGTCAATTCCATTCTTCCACAGAAATTTTTCCTTATCTTTCAGAACAGTTACTTAAGGTTTTATGGAAAAAAATAGTACTGAAGAAGTATTTCCTATAATAATATATCTCTTTTCCAGTATCAAACATTTCATATTTGATATCTGTATTTAAAGCTAACATTCATCTGGTTTTATTTTAAAATGTCAGATATGTTTTATCTTTTCTCAAATTATTTGACAGAATCTCAATATTGGGTTTGGAAGGAACCTCTGGAGGTCTTCTAGTCCAAGCCCTCTACCAGAGTAGGTTCACCTAGAGCAGGTTGCACAGGGTGGTGTGCAGTTAGGGTTTGAAAGACTGCAGAAATGGAGACTCCACCACCTCTCTGGACAGCCTGTTCCAGTGGTCTACCACCCTGTGATGGTCTGGGAGTTCCCGCCCCCACCCCACTTTGTAAAATGACCCAGACTAGAACTCAGCCGGCTGGAAGTTAAGGGCTGAAGCTCTATTTACAGCTCAGCACAATGTACAAGCAGAGATATACACTACAGACAGGAATAGTTACAGAAATAGACAAGTTAAAGGGAATACAGAAACACAACTCCCCTCCCAGAAATCAGAGACCCCAGGAGAGTCTCCCAACCACCCTTCCACCTTCTCCCCACCCCTGTACCTTGCCCCAAGGTTTGCCGTACGTGCAAGGTAAGTTAGGAGGATCAGCCAGGGGGGTTAGAAGAAAAGTGGTTAGTGAGAAATAATCGGCAGAGGAGTCAGAGCCAGAAGCTGCTAGATCCAGCAAGAGTCAGACAGACAATTTTCAACAAACCTATAAGTGAAATAGACATCATGATGTTTTCCTTTCACAGCCTATAGTGTAATTTTCTCTATTAAAATATTCCAATTAGCCTCAAACCAGCACACACCCTCAGTGTAAAGAAACTCCTCCTCATGTTTAGGTGGAGCTTCCTATGTTCAAGTTTGTGCCCATCACCTGTTGTCCTTTTTCTGGGCACCATTGAAAAAGACTGGCCCCATCCTCCTGACACCCACCCTTTAAGTGTTTCTAAGCATTGATAAGATTCCACCTCAGTCTTTCCTTTTATAGGCTAAAGAGTCAAGTCCCTCAGCCTTTCTTCCTAAGATGTTCTAGTTCTCTAATCATGTCCATAGCCTTATATCATTGTGCTTTTTACAGCTCTACAGAGAAGTCCATTTCATGTTCACTCACACTAGAGCAAGATAGAACTTCTTTATAATACATTTGTCTAATTGCTAGATATCATGAAATCAGGTATCTGGGGTAAGACCATTTCCTGTTTGTTCTACACAATTTGCTTCCAAGATTGCTTGCTCCTGAAGTCATCCTACTTTTAAAACCTGCCAGTGCTAGTTCTGCGTGAAGTAGAGCCAGTGTTAAGGGATTTTTGTAAATAAAATCCAGTGACATTCATAGCCCTGTAATCAATTACTTGGCTATTTGGCCAAAGATCTGTTGTACAGTAAACATTTATGCACTCAAGAGTGCCTCAAGGCCTGCATAATCATTTGGCATACATCATTTGGCCCACAAGTGTAGCATGGTTTTGCTTACAAAATATGTTCATGACAGCAGTTGGTAACATGTTCACAGGGTAATGGAAATGGTAAATTTAGTTCTGGGTATGACAGAATAGGTGAGTAGACTGAGAATCATAGAATCATGGAATGGTAAGGTTGTAAGGGACCTCAAAGATCATCTAGTTCCAACCCCCTGCCATAGGCAGGGACACCTCCCACTAGTACAGCTCACTCAAGACCTCGTCCAACCTGGATTTGAACACCTCCAGGGAGGGAGCAACCACAACCTCCCTGGGCAACCTGTTCCAGTGCCTCACCACCCTCACTGTAAAGAACTTCCTCCTAATATCCAGTCTAAATCTCCCCTCTGCCAGTTTAAACCCTTTACCCCTTGTCCTGTCGTTGCAAGACCTTGTCAATAGTTCCTCCCCAGCCTTCCTGTAGGCCCCCTTCAAATACTGGAAGACTGCTATCAGGTCCCCTTGAAACCTTCTCTTCTGCAGGCTGCAGAACCCCAACTCTCTCAGCCTGTCCTCATAGGAGAGCTGCTGCAACCCTCTGATCATCCTCGAGGCCCTCCTCTGGACCTACTCCAACACTTCCATGTCCTTTCTATCTTTTAACTAAAATGTTTTCTACTGAATTATATGTTCCTATGCGAACATACCTGAAAGGATGGCTATGGAAGTACATACTGCCACAAATACATCTACACTAGAAAGTAGTTTTTTATGCCTTTTTGGATTTTTGTTTGATTTTTAAAACACCTAAAGAGATTGATTGTTGAAATTTGTATTGAATGAGATGTGTTAAAATCTGAGAGAAGTTTATAGCATACATATTTGGGAAACACAATATGAAAGGGATGAAAAGATTCAGCCATGTTGCAGAACACAAGGGTGGAAGGAAAGTAGAAAAAAAAAATCCATTTTTAAGTCAGATCTGTTGGTGCTCTCTCCTCTTGCTAGCTACCTCCTTCATATGCTATGCTGTCACAGGAACTGTCTCAGAACTATGTACAAAATTAAAAAATCATTTGTTGTGTTCAAACTATCTCCATATAACAGGACCTCTGAATGGAAAACAAAAATCTCTTGCCTTTTAATATTAATATTTTGATTTTGTGGCACTTTAATATTTTTATACCTAATATTTATTTATATTTATTGCCATGTGGGATTACCAATATTGCTTTCAACAGTCACAAAAGAAGAAGAGCAAACAAATTAGACATAGGAAATGATAGGAAATTCATAAGGTAGACAGATTTCTTTACCTAACATAGATATGGACAGGTGAAAATTGAGATCAGATCTCCAGGGATGAATTAGTAAGGTGACCATGGTCATAAAAACTTAAACCCATTCTCACAGTGAAGGGTCATTCTTATTGAAACTATTTGCAAAATTTTTATTAGGGTTTCTGACTCTTATTTGGTAAAGCAGACCTGAGCTGATGCCCTCTGCACCCGATGTCCACTGAGTGGCACTGAAGCTATGTCTGCAATGTGTCATTCCTTGGGGCTGGTACAGTGTGCAGTCAAGGGGAGCAGTGAAAAGGAAGGGTCGATTGGGGCAGGATATCTGTACCAGGCATAATCCTTTATGTCTGGTAAACTTCTGTGCTTTTTAGGTAAACTTTTATACTTTTCATTAATTGGTTAGGAAGGCAGATCAACAGATTTGAACTAGAATCAGAAAACCCCAAAGGTCTCTTAAAACAATTTGTTTTATACATATAAGAATCAGAACTTTAAATGAATCGTTAGCTTTCCTCTGTCATCTCAGGAATGCTTTGCTCTCAAGTGCATCTTGATGGTTCAAATAAATTATGCAATTGCATTATAGCAAAGAGATATTCAGAAATTTAAAAATCACTGTGAACTCAACTGATTCGAAATATCATGCTTGCAAGAATTATTTTCTTTTGAGATAACTTCTTTTTAAGGCCAGGTTGGAATTCAACTGAACCTGAAGCACAAGAGCTGATTTCACAAACTGATGGTGGGAGGAAGTAGGGAGCATTTGATTGCTTGGTGAGGATTTTTAACAGATTAAATAATTTTACTAGTAGGACATAAAGCATGAACTGTTGGATACTGAGAAAAGACATTAAAGGTCTGAAAGAGATATTTTTAGAGGTAGATCATATTCAAATATTCATATTTCAGATTCAGATTCAGATTCAAATATTTCATATTCAGATTTCTAGGAGGGTTGTGAATACAGCACTCTGAGAACTAAGTTGCAAATCATAGAATCATAGAATGGTAAGGTTGGAAGGGACCTCAAGGATCATCTAGTTCCAACCCCCTGCCATAGGCAGGGACACTTCCCACTAGTACAGCTCACTCAAGGCCTCCTTCAACCTGGCCTTGAACACCTCCAGGGAGGTGAACCCCTCCAGGGAGGGAGCAGCCACAACCTCCCCGGGCAACCTGTTCCAGTGCCTCACCACCCTCACTGGAAAGAACTTCCTCCTAACATCCAGTCTAAATCTTCCCTCTACCTGTTTAAACCCATTGCCTCTTGTCCTGTCGTTGCAGGACCTTGTCAATAGTCCCTCCCCAGCCTTCCTGTAGGCCCCCTTCAGATACTGGAAGGCTACTATCAGGTCCCCTCGAAACCTTCTCTTCTGCAGGTTGAAGTGCCCCAACTCTCTCAGCCTGTCCTCGTAGGAGAGCTGCTCCAGCCCTCTGATCATCTTTGTGGCCCTCCTCTGGACCTGCTCCAGCACTTCCATGTCCTTCCTGTGCTGAGGGTTCCAGAACTGCACACAGTACTCCAGGTGGGGTCTGACAAGAGCAGAATAAAGGGGCAGAATCACCTCCCTTGCCCCCAAAAGCATAGACTCAGAACCTGCTCTCCACCACAGCCCAGCTCTCTTGTTCTTCCTAGGTGTGCATGATGAAAATGCTGATTCTACTTATACATAGAACTTTTTCTTTCTGAGAATCAAACTATTAAAGGTCAGTCTTATGTTTAACCCATTCATCCTCAAACTGTGCTGCTCTCTACCTAAGTTCCTGAAAGCCTGTTTGTTAGAAACACTGAAAGGAACAAATGTGTAATGAATTCCAGGCAAAAGAGGGAAGTTATGTTCCCATTCAATCAAAAAGGCACTGAAAGGAAGAGATTGTAGTTGTGCCCTTTCATATTAAAAAGTGGGTTAAAACTACTGTGTAAAATGTTAGAAGAATTGGTGTCTATGTGTGAAGGTTTGGGAGTTCCCCACCCCCCCCCACTTTGTGCCACCCAGACTAGCACTCAGTCGGCTGGAAGTTAAATGATGAAGCTCTATTTACAGCTTTGCACAATGTACAGCAGATATTTACACTATAGACAGAATATTTACAGAAATACACGAATAAAAGGTAATACAGCAACACAACTCCCCTCCCAGGAATCAGAGACCCCAGGAGGGGCTCCCAACCACCCTTCCACCTTCTCCCCACCCCTGTACCTTACCCCAAGGTTTGCCTTACGTGCAAGGTAAATTAGGAAGATCGGCCAAGGGGGTTAGAAGAAAAGTGGTTAGTGAGGATTAATCAGCAGAGGAGCCAGAGCCCAGAAGCTGCTAGATCCCACCAACAGCTCCTGTTCCAGCAAGAGCCAGAGAGAGACTGACTTATCTATTGTTTTGGTTAGTGTTCCCAAACAATTCTCCAGCAAGCGTATGAGTGAAGTAGACATCATGATGTTTTCCTTTCACAGCCTATAGTGTCGTTTTCTCTATCAAAATATTCCAATTAGCCTCAAACCAGCACACTATGTTCTGAGGAGGTTGTATGTGTTCTGAGTAGGTAAGTTGAAACAGATTGAGCAAGAAAATCTGATTTGTGGTTTTTTTTCTCAGACTTAGGAGATTTGTTAGTTTACCGCACAGTGGCTGTGACTTTGACAGTACCATCAAAATTTAAGTATTTCTTTGCTTTCCTGAGGTTTTGAGATGTGTTTGTCGCTGTGGTTACATTGGGATTGTTTTTTTGTTAAATTTGGTTTTTTTACAGATACTTCCAAACAGAAACAACTGACAGCCTACCCTTCAAAGAGATTTTTATGCAATTCTGCTTTTGATTTTTGCAGACAGCAGGCATGTATGTGTTTACACTCTTTGAATACCACACCTAGAACCTCTAAAAACCTGTCCTTCAAAGTGACAAAATTGCTGTGAGAAAGAGGACTCCAGTTCCTCTAAGTTAACCTGTTCTGTCAGGAGGTTGGACTAGATGATGTCCAGAGGTCACTTCCTACCCCCTACCATACCGTGATTCCTGGTCAGATAAACAAATGTAATTTCTGGGATTTACAGCACATAAACACGTTCTGCTTTACCTTTGCTAAATGTTTTCTTCCTCCATTGGCACTTTCTTTTTGTACTAGGCTTAAACACTAGGATTTAATTATGAATAATTTTGTGGTATGAGGAAAAGAATACTCAAATATCATTGGTTGCAGAACCTAAAGAAATCATCTCTAACTTGATAATGGTTCTGCAAATAAGGTAGAACCACTTCATGTTGGTAAAAACAAAGTATACTATATGCCCAAATTTCATGGTAATTCCAATACAGGGGTGAATCAAACCTTGAGTTTACTGTGGTTCAGTGCATTTTATTCCAGAGTTAAATAGCTGTATTCCTGATGGTAGAAACCTGTTTCTTTACATAGGACTGTACCTGGACTACCAGAAATAACTATTACTGGGAGGAAGAACAGTAATGTCTTCTAATTCAACCTGAGGAGGACTGAGCAAATTGCCACAGATTACCTTTTGGCAAGCCACTTAAAAAAATAATTATTTTTTCAAGTCTGCTGCTTCTGAATGTCAGCAGTTATCGTCCTACTCTAAAACATACAACAGAAAAGGCTTGGTATTCTAACACAGACATTCCAGGTGCCTATCTTTTCATTAACATGGAAATTATAACTATGAGGAGTGTCCTGGTTTTGACTGAGGTAGACTTAATTTTCCTCCTAGTGGCTGATATAGAGCTATGATTTTGATTCAGCATAATCAGAATGCCGATAACACGCTGATGTTTGCAGTTGTTACTGAGTGGGTTTATACTAAGTCAAGGACTTTTCAGCTTCTCATACTTTACCAGGGAGAAGGCTGAAAGGGCACGAGTTAGGAGAGGACACAACCAGGACAGCTGACCCAACTGACCAAAAGGATATTCCGTTCCATAGAAAGTAATTTTCAGTATATGAATCAGAGGAGTTGCCTGGGAAGGGGGTAACTGGCAGAGGGGAGGTTTAGACTAGATGTTAGGAGGAAGTTCTTTCCAGTGAGGGTGGTGAGGCACTGGCACAGGTTGCCGAGGGAGGTTGTGGCTGCTCCCTCCCTGGAGGTGTTCAAGGCCAGGTTGGACGAGGCCTTGAGTGACCTGTACTAGTGGGAGTTGTCCCTGCCTCTGGCAGGGGGCTGGAACTAGATGATCCTTGAGGTCCCTTCCAACCTTACCATTCTGTGATTCTATGATTCTATGATTTGCTGCAGGACTGAGTATAGGCTGGTGGGTGGTAAGTAATTGCGTTGTACCTCATTTGACCTTTCCTGGGTTTTATTTCTCTCTTTTTGCTGTTTTCCTTTTCATTACTATTCTTATTTATTAGTATTAGCATACTTTCTTTTTATTTCAATTGTCTAACTATTCTTATCTCAACTTGTGAGTTTTGCTTGCTTTTTATTCTCCTCTCCATCCCTCCTGGGGAGATCTCTGGGGTGGGGAGGGCTGAGCAAGTAGCTGCAGAGTGCTTAGTTGCCAGCTACAGTTAAAATATGAAGTGCAGTACCATGTGTAGCTAAGACTACTTTATACTTATCTTCAGATTGAATCATCATTCACCTTGTTATCTCAAAATATTTTGTAACTCTAAGTACATTTCACACCATCTGAACCACTTAGGACACACTTTACATAAGCTCAGGTAAAAGGACTTGTGCAGATTCCTATAGTAGGTCAGTAGCAAAACAGAACCCTTCAGTCCTCACTCAATCTCTGCTCTAGCCATTAAAATATTTTTGCTTGGTGGAAATTATATTCCACAAGACAATAATATGTGTGAAAACTTGAAATCCTAAGTGTTCCAAATAAATGAATAAAATTATATTTAATAGTTGTGGTGTTGGAAGAGATGAATCATGGTTTGCAGACACTGTATTGTTGAGCTTTTTCCCCTCATTACTAACATTCTCTTGGGAAGAGCTTGTCTCATACATATTCAGATGTAGCACATCCCACATGGTCCTTGAATTTAAACCACATTTTTCTGCTTTTTACAGCACACTTGTTTTGTAATAATTGTGTATGATAACAAGTTTTAGAATTATCTCAGGCAAATTGTGATTATAAACAGAAGTGAAAGCTGCAGGGACGTGTCTTATATAGTGCTTCAATCTTTCATTTTATAAGTAGGGTATCCCTCCTAAAGGCTAGTAGAACCTGGTCCAGTGGGAGTCTTTTGTTCCCTGCTAGAAAAGGATTTTGAACTGTTTTTATTACTGTGTGCTGTATAACTTGTAAGATAAAGTGTAAGAAAAAGGGAATCCCACAAAAAAAAATTAAAAAATTTGGTTGAGTTTTTGTTTTGTGAACTGTAGAAGTGAATGAGAGATGCCAAGAGGAGCTTTCAGACTGGGGGAAAGATGTTCACATATTGAAAGAGCTGATACAGGTTTCAGGAGATCTGCTGTCTATTCCTGCTTCTTATCATAGAACCATAGAATGGTAAGGTTGGAAGGGACCTCAAGGATCATCTAGTTCCAACCCCTTGCTATAGGCAGGGACACCTCCCACTAGTACAGGTTACTCAAGGCCGCCTTCTTATTGGAAACTTGAGCAAGTGACTTCACCTGTGCATACCTCTGATGCTAGTGCATGAAATGGAAATAACCACATCATTTGTCATCTTGCTTGTTTCATGTCTAAGCTTACTGGGGAAGAGATGCTTAGGCTACACTTTTTCTGAGGAGAGACTTCAATAGGGTCTTAATCTCAGCCAGGTATTTTGAGTATTTCTCATTATGACAAAAAATAATAAAAACTCTCCAAACTTCTGCAGAGCTACACACTGTGTGTCATAGCTGACTGTGTTATACTCTTGTAAGACGATAAACAGGCAGAGTAGCTACATTTGGAGGCTGTATGAGAATCTTGATGCATTTGATACTTAATTTCTTTCCATTGTAACCTAAGACTTTACATTATTTATGAAAAGTAGGTGGAATCAGAGGACTGTGTCCTATGTGCATGCACACAACATTGTGCTCCCCAGCTAGGTTTTCCCTAGATTAGGTACTTCAGTAATCTCCCTGCTCCTCCTTATGATAAGGCACATAGCTGACATTAGTATTAATGAGAACTGCATGCACACTTGGGGGAGCGAATCCATGCCTCTGGGCATATTTAATTGCTATCAGACCCAAGACTTCCTCCATGTAACATAGGGTATGCATAGACCATGTTAATAAAACTGAGAGGCAAAGGACTTTTTTAGGAATATGTGTATGTTGCTCTGTGGGGAAGCTCTGCAAAACTTGGAAAGCTCTGCCAGCACAGAGAAACACATAGACGGCAGGCAGGAGGAAATGTCATATTTGAGGAGTGCATTTGATATGGTATGCCTGTAACTGATAGTTTGGATTTCTTTTGTAGTATGGAATCAAGACTTGCTGCTGAGAATGATTAGCTGTAGAAGCAAGATGCTCACTTTTTTCTTTAAATCCCTTTTCCTTCCTGCGTGAGGCTTGGAGGTTGCTGTGCTGCCTCTTGCTCTGACTTTCCAGTGACCTTGCATTAAGTTGCAGTGAAGAGGAATAAACTCAGTGAAGGAAAGATTAAAAGGCATATAATTATATTTGAGGAAGTGGAAATGGAGTGCTAGGAAAGTGCAGAAGGGTCTGGTGTCTGTACTCCCAGTCCTAATTCTGACTTCCTCTGTAACTGCTTTGATTCACATTAGGATCTACTCTACAGAATAAAGCAAAAAATTATTATCTTTGGTTTTAACTTTCCTATCCCACAAGGTACAGTGTAACTTTTCCAAAATAAGGACTGAATGTAGGCATATAATACACAGCAAAAATTCAAGCACGTCTGTGACTTCGTGTACAGAAGGAGAAGGCTTCTTTGGGAATGAATACTCATTTGTCCAAAATATTTTCCTGTACAAAAGGCAGATTTTTGGACTAGAGTTAGTTAGACAGTTGTTAAGGATGGTTACATTCTAGGACCTATATTCTCAGGATTGGGTGTACACTGAGGTATCGTGCCATACTTCTGATGTCATACAAAGTTATGGAATTCACAAGATCAGTGGATTCAATGTTACACAATAAAGCTGAACACAGAGAAATTAATACAACTTATCTAAAGCACGTTTAATGACTTCTTTCTCTGGATCACAGCTACAAAGCTATACATATTTATACTTTTGAGCCATACTGAGTGTTTTAGTTCCAGTATACTGTCCCAGGTCTCTGTACAAGTAGGAAGAGGGAGACACAATTGTGGCTTCTCCACAAAACTGTGACTCACAACAACTCTGAAAGCTATAGAGCCAATGACTAGAAGAAACCTTTTGAAAGTTGTAATTTATACTGTTTATGTTTAATGCACAGCTAATCTATGAAGGGAAGGAAAACAAAGGCAATTTAGATGCATCTGTCCATGAAATAGGCCACCAAAGAGCTGGTTTAATATGACAGTAGTGAGAGCAGGGTCAGAATGAGATAATGCTGGAATGTGATCAAATGTATGTATATAATTTCATGTAAACAATGAGAGTGGATTTTAGTGGAATTTTGTCAGGAACTACATCAGATCAGCAATGCACCAGTTTCCAGGCCATTTAATGAATACACAGTATTTAATACTGGCAATGGAAGTCTCTATATGCCTGTAGATGATTTCTAATTAAAGAATAGGAGGTTCAGATGAAAAGCAGAACTAAGAAATGTGCATTCAAAACATTAGGCATAGCCTACTCATTTAGTGATGCATTATTATGCTCTTTCTTTTGGATATCTCTTTAGTTTTTTGAAGTTAAGTATGTTACATATGGGAAACAGATTGAAGTACGTTAATTGCCTTATTCATCACATCATTAAAATTATAGGTCTTGCTGCAGACTAGCTGCAACATCTTACTGTGTTTCTGGTACGTATCATTAATAAAAACAGTCCTGCTAGTGGTGTGCAAAATGTACTTTCTAAATAACTGTACAGTGATTTGAGGCTCACTTATGCAACATATTGCTACAAACTATTGTAATACCCCTGGCACTCACTTAAACTTATTGGGCTAGTGATGGAATTAATGAGGCCGGTGCTGCTGTAGTATGCTGAGCACGCTCAGCTCCTTGGCTGCTCTTTGTCTGCAGTGAGGCTCTCGTCTTTCAGAGCTGGCTGCCGCTCTGTCTCCAGGGCTGAGCCTAGGATCAGATAATGAACAGCGTATCAGTGCAGTGGAGGGGGTAGGTGGTGATGGGAGAAGACTTATTATTCCTTCACTCTCAAACAAAACAAAATCATTGAACTGTCAGGGTCATTAAGGACCCTGGGGTTGTCATGGAAACGACCTTTGGGGGTTTATGGCTGTTAATGCATGAGTGACTATCTGTATTATATGTGTGTGGAAGGGGTCACCGTTTTCTTGGTGGCTTCTAAAAAAAGCTGGGTCGGATGGCTAATGTTCAGAAAGGAATCTCTGTGCTCTCTGGTATGACTAACTATTTTGAATGTAGCAGACTTTGAAGGGGGAGGTGGGAATGAAAAGCTTTACTGACAAATATTTAGACAGAACCATAATTACACTTGAATTTTGTTTCAGTAGCAATTCGACTTCGTTTCCAGGTTTCAGGAAATAAACTCAGATTCCCTCTTTTTAGAACATTTAGAAAGCACTCTGAAAGCAGATAATTTTGTTTCAGGTTGTTTCAGTATAGCGATGCAGAGCAATATTTAGGAACTGGCAGTAAATTTTAGAGCTGTCACAGCTAGAGTTGAAAAAATCTTAACCTACACAACTAATAACATCTTCCTCCTTCTGATACAAACTACCCATACAACCTTGAGCAACTCATTTAACTGATGATTCTCTTAAAGGCAATGCAAGCGATCAATTGACTTCCAATTTGTAATAACAATGTTCATTGAAAATGAAGGAGACTTGATTTTGAGAATATGGTTTTAAGGCTTTAATTACCAAAAAGAGAGGCTATGGTAAAAGTACACCAAAGATTCATTTTGCCTGTTTTTTTACAATTTCAACTGGAATTCATCCTAGCTTTTTGCTTTATCAGCTGCTCTCTACTGGCTGATTAACAATTATATGGTTATGCTTCAGTTTTCAGTAGGAAGTACAGCACTTGCCTCTATATAAAGCGATAAAAGAGGGGGGAGGGGTAGACAAAGAAGCAGCAAAGCAGGGATGATATTAATGATTCCCTTTACAAGCAGTGAGGAAATACCAACCACCTAGAAGCCAGAAATACTAAGGACGAAGAACACTGGTAGGAGTTCTTTTAAAGTCACTTTTAAAAATTGTATGGCACTTAATAACTATTCTGTTTGACTCTTCAGATCATTGTCCCAGTTAAAACTGGAAATAGAAGTTTATTTAACCCATGTTGTAGAGGAGGAGGAAGTTTGACCATCCCTGATTTCACACATTTTTTTGGTCTTTCAGTTGGCTCTGCAAAATCATGTCATCTTTCTTGGCTTTCACCTTTCTTCTATGAAGTAAAAATATTCACAGTTTTGCATTTCATACACACCTCATATTAAAGATATTTAGCTACTCATAAAGATATTTAGCTACTCATAAATATTCTTGACTCTGCAGTCAATAGCAGAATACAAGCCACAGGTGCATCATAACCTTATAACCCATATTCCCTCCTATTTGTGCAGTCTTGGAAGTTTCTTAGAGTGGTTGGGCACAGCAAAAACAATGACAAGGCTGCTGAAGACCATGTATTGGTGCACTTGGTATATTTAAAAAATATGGTTTCCTATAAATTGTGCTGATTACAGCACATCTTTGTTAAACTGATTAAGAAGAGAGATATTAATGTCACTGAATCACTGAATCTGTTTGAGCTGCTGTTAAATCAGAGTAGTTTAAAAAAAAAACAAAACCAACTTGTTTGTTTTTTTCATGTTTATACTTCTGATGAAAATATTTAATTGAAGTAAGGGCAGAAAGCAAGTTTGAAGAGTCTTACTAGACTGTCATTCCCCAGACTGTAGGGATGTCTATATGGCAACTTCTAATGTGGGATTAGAGGCTATCTGATCAAAATTCTCTTGCAATTAATTTTTTGTCTTCTTGTACTGAAAGAAAAATAAATCATGAAAACTCAGGACTGAATTTAGTCAAGCTGTGTTAAATTCATTTAAATGCAAAGCTTTCCATTAGCCTACATTCCCTCGAACTGGGACAAACACACACCAAAAGATTGTAGGCTTTAAGTGCTGATTTGACATGCCAGCCACCTGTGACACTGGCCATACTCTCCTCTTCCTGTTTTCTCTGCCCTCCTTGGGTTTTGTCTTTCTCTTTTACTGCCTTTCTGGCTCCTCTGAACATTCCTTGCATCTACTTCTCCAGGATCTCCTCTTTGTCACCACAACCCCTGAACAGCTACAGATTTGGAAAGTTAGAGAATTTGGATAGATACTCTGCTGCTCTCTAAACTGCAAATAGCGCATCAACTAAGAAATGCATATGTACCTCCTTATTTGCCTGGTTTGTCTCGTCTCATCTTACATCTAGTGAAAATTCCTACCAATCACCTTGATATCAAGACTAACATGTTGGGTTTTGTTTCTTTGTTTAATCTGGAAGGCATGGCAAATGTCAGGATATTTGTCAATCTAATACCTTTCCTGCCAAAGAGCTGTTTCCAAAAGAACTTTTTGTTTATGCCAGGTGGTCTGAAGAAAAGTTTTGTATACTTAATTCTTGTTAGACAGCTATCTTTTTTAACACTTCCATGATCATTACAAATCCCTTAGAATCTAGAATCCTTCCTAACATATTTTATTTATTATCTCTTATAAATGTGGTTATATAAATAAACAGAGATACAAAGTTAGAGAAATATTCCCTTGACCACTCTTCTACAAGTCGTTGCATATTTCAATGCACTGATTTTCTGCACCCTCTTCCTGTTACTTTGGTTAAATGTGGTATATTTCAACAGGTGAACAATTCAGAGCATAGTATATTGTTTATTTTTCTTCATCTGTATTCTATTGCCCTCACATTTCAGTTTCAGTAAAGGCCTTGTGAAGGATGAAATTTGAATCAGGAGAAATTTGTTAGAGCCACAACTACTGCTGATGTAAGCTGAGCTAGTTCCCATTGATTTGATTTTTAGAGGGCAGGGATGCCATCCAGAGGGACCTGGACAGGCTGGAGAGGTGGGCCCAGGCCAACCTCATGAGATTTAACAAGGCCAAGTGTAAGGTCCTGCACCTGGGTAGGCACAATCCCAAGCACAACTCCAGGCTGGGTGGTGAATGGCTGGAGAGCAGCCCTGAGGAAAAGGACCTTGGGGTCTGGGTTGATGAAAAGCTCAACATGAGTCTGCAGTGTGCACATGCAGCCCAGACAGCAACCGAGTCCTGGGCTGCATCAAGAGCAGCGTGGCCAGCAGGGTAAGGGAGGGGATTCTGCCCCTTTACTCTGCTCTTGTCAGACCCCACCTGGAGTCCTGTGTGCAGTTCTGGAGCCCTCAGCACAGGAAGGACATGGAAGTGTTGGAACGGTTCCAGAGGAGGGCCACGAGGATGATCAGAGGGCTGGAGCAGCTCTGCTATGAGGACAGGCTGAGAGAGTTGGGGCTCTTCAGCCTGGAGAAGAGAAGG
>VWZE01000030.1:117992-136029 GCA_013396675.1 Eubucco bourcierii
TGGGAGGTGTCCCTGCTTATGGCAGGGGGTTGGGACTAGATGATCCTTGAGGTCCCTTCCAACCTTACCATTCTGTGATTCTATGATTTCTCCCAAACTGTGCTCATTTACACCAGTTCAGAATCTTCCTTGCTATGACACTTTCACAGCAGCCCAAAGGGAATTTAACAGAGGTCTACCATACAAACCAACCAGGATCAGGATCAAAAAAGTTGATGTTAATTTTCCCCTGTTGTACTTACACCAAGTTCTGAATCACCCTTAGATTTGTTCAGTGCCAAGGAATCTGAACTTACATAAAAACTGATATAATTCCTATGGCATGAACAGCAACTTATGAGTTAATCCAGAAGCATAATGTTTTTAAAAAGGCACATTATGAAGAGCATCAGGAATGTAGCCCATTGAGGCTCATTTCTTTTAATACTGTTTTCTTTAAAGTGGTACTAATTGTATTTTGAAGGACACAAGCAAACCTTGACTTCCCTACTTCTGAACCGTTTCTTGGTCAGGTAGTATCTGAGACATTATTCCTTCTATGATAAGTAATTCCGATGTCAGTTATGAAATTATTCCTTTTCATTTTACCTACTGTTATAAAAAGTGTGCTTGATTATCTCTCAGCAGCATCCATAATCTTAAAATCAGAAATATTTCAGTTAAAGACAGTCCTCTTGATCCTCTCTCACCTTTCAGATTATAGGGATTAAGTACTATAAACGATCTATACTGTCATTGCTTTTGTTTGTACAGTGGACCAAGTCGTCACTTTTCTCTCAGTGCCTTCTCACACGTTATAATATCTACTTTTGTACAACTGGCTTAAATGGTTCACTGGTAATCTGAGCAGAGTTCTTGGTCTGTTTCCTCACCTTTGAATAATGAGGATATTTAGCACTGTTAAGAAAATGTTTGTGTTTTGCATTTCAAATGTCACTGCGCCAACATGCACTGTAGGGGAAATCCACCTCACCCATACCCAGTCAGTGTCATCAGGCTTTCAAATAAACTCTTAGGGCAGAGAGATGAAATTCAAACATGCCAATCTATAGGCAGGTCACAACTGGGCTATAACAAAGGATCTTAACATCTGTTAATTCATTCCTGAGGGTGGAAAATAAAGTTGAGGCCACTCTGCTTTTGGGCTTATCCCTAGGCTTTCTTCTCTAAGTTTCCTCCCTACTGCCTCTGCTGTGCCAGTTTACTCAGGTCTGAAATGAAGTTTCAGCATGTAACATGCAGAGTGTGAATTCACATAGTTTGCCAGATCACAGTATCTTAGGTTGCTCTGTTGTCTGCACAAGCTAATGAGAAGGACCTTTGTTTTTATATGAGCACTCTGAACCTACTTCTACAAAAAATACCATTCTTAACAACTGAAAGCAAATGCACATTTATTTTCAAAACTCAAGGGTGTGGCAGAGAGTTGGTCAAAAAACCCCAGAATTAGATGGAGTGTGTCCATTTCAAAATGAGCTATCACTTTTTAAAGGGAATTTTGATTTAAAAAAAAATTAATTTGGATTGTTTACTGAGAAGCATGTGGACATAAAGTGTATTTTTCCATTAAATTATCAGGGGGTCATTTGTTTTCTTCAAAAATCCATTTGAAAAAAAATGTGATGTACCAAAAACCTGTGAAATAATGGTTGAAACATGATGTCGTAGTCAACAGAGAAGTTACCAGTTCTGTAATGGAATATACAATTGCAAGTATTTGTTAATTTGGGTGACTTTTAAACTAAAATATATCAGATCAACAAGTCCACACTGAAAACCAGAGATAATTTCTTCATCTATATGAGTAACAGTTTAAACAAAGAGGGTAGATTGTATGAGTTATCTGGAATAAACCATTCCCTCTGCTGTAGGCAGGCACTGTTCATGTGCACAGTGCAGCATGTGAGGCAGCAAAAGATTAAGTATCTGTTTTAGGGGAATTTCTGAATGCACTTGGAAGACTTGGGACCAAAGGAGAGAGAAGGCACTTAAATTAACTTAATTTAGCAGTATAACCACGTCACACAAGTGAATAATTATTTAATCTCTTTTAGTCCTCCATACATCAGAAAAGACCAGGGTTATCTGCCTGAAACAATGGGTCAACTCTCACTTGTTTTTGGATGTTAAAATATAATTGCCTAGGACTGTTCATGGGAAGTGTCTTTCTCATTTTTTTTTCTGTTTTTCTCAAAGTCCTTTTCACTTCTACAGTCCTAGGGGGGAAAAAAAAAGTCACTGTTTTTTTCCTCTTTTTCATTCATAAAAATTCTAAATGCTGCCTGTTTTAGTTCAGATACCCAAGGCATCCTGATGCCTACCTACCTTTTCGCTCTGTAACGTGAATGTTTGCTTTCATGATATTTCCTCCAGTACACTACCTATTTCTTACTGAGATTTTTATCTATACTCAACTCTCCATTCCCAGATTTCTCTAATAGCTTATTTGAAGACAAGGGAAATGTGGTAGTTCTAATCTTTCTGGCCTTCAATACAGCATGTGATATGGTGCCACATGGGAAATTATTGGTGACGGCAAGATGGGGATTAGTGCAAGAAGTGTGAAGTGGATAAGGCACTGGCTAAAAAGAACTGACCAAGTATTGTGCTGAAAGGGGAAGGAAGGCTACAGGAAGGTAGGTCCTCAAGGACCACTCTCAGGATTAATCTTAGTATTTTCATTAATGACTTGTGCACAGAAAATAGGCATGAGCTGATGACAGTTGATGAGGTCGGGATAAGGGTGCCATTGCCTACAAGCAGGAGGATAAGAATGTCACAATAGAACTGGACGTGGGTCTATATTAACAGGGGTAGGATGTAATTTAATTATCAAATTGTAAAGCAAGAATTCTTACTGTAATTGAGAAGCTATACAAATGGAAACAATGGGAGAAGGAAAAAGTGTGAGGTTTTTTAGTGGATCACAGTTGAACAATGAATCACCAGTACAATACAACTGTGGAAAATGTGTGACCTGAGGGTGTGTGTGGTAAAATAAATTATACGGGCAAACACTGATAGCATTGCAATAAGTTCAGGTACGATTTCTTTCAGAATGGTGAAATACCTTGATATCTTAAGCAACATGGAATCACAGAACCATAGAACCATACAATCTTACAATCAGTCCGGATTGGAAGGGACCACAAGGATCATCTAGTTCCAACCCCCCTGCCATGGGCAGGGACACCCTACCCTGGATCAGACTGTCTAGAGCCTCATCCAACCTGGTCCTAAACACCTCAGGGGATAGGGCTACCCCCACCTCACTGGGCAACCCATTCCAGGGTCTCACCACCCTCATGCTGAAGAACTTCTTCCTAACATCCAGTCTGAATCTGCCCATTTCTAGCATTGTTCCATTCCCTCTAGTCCTATAACTACCTGACACCCAAAAAAGTTCCTCCCCAGCCTTCTTGTAGGCCCCCTTAAGATACTGAAAGGCCACAATAAGGTCACCTCAAAGCCTTCTCCCTTCCAGATTGAAGAACCCCAACTCCAGGGTATTCCAACCCTCTGATCATCCTTGTGGCTCTTCTCTGGACATGTTCCAGCACATTGTAATGGAAGGGGTAATTAATTAATGTGAGATAGAATTTTTCCAAAATTAATATCACTTATTAATTTTGGTATTCAGAACTCTCAGCACCCCCAACCACTGTTTTTTAGTAATAATCAGGGTTTTTTTTGTAATGGTCATGGAACCATTATGCAGATAATAGCACATGATCTAGGACATTTAAGAAATAACTAGCAATAATACCACATTAACTCAACTGAGTTGGAAGAGAAGGTTCTTGCAGTCAGTTATACTGCTTGTCCACTAGCTGGACTCAAGGAGCTCCTTTCTGCTTATGTCAGAAGGCTATTGGTGAATTACAAAAGGCTTTAAGTATTTACTTATAAATACTAATCTCCCAATTCCCCGAGACTAACTACAGTTCCAGACAGTACCCAAACACTTGCATGGTGTTCTATTGGTGTCTTCTTAGCCACTGAAGCTACTGATTCTTCCCAAGCTCTATTAAGGATGCTGGGGAAAGAGGCAGATGATCTCTGACCTTATCCTGATTTTTCTGGATGATCTGTGTGTCCCCTCAGGGCTCCTTGTCTTGGCAGGTGTAGGCAGGATATCTTGCGATGTGCAGTCTTGGCACAGATGTCATGCTGGCTATGCAGGCCTAATGTGTGGAGGCATCTAAAGCCCAATCCTGGTAAACTCAAAGCAGTTTCAAGGCAGACAAACCCAAAGTATTGTGGCAGAGCTAGCTTATAGCTCAGCATAGCATGGCAGGATGCAATAAGGCAGTGAGGCAATGACAGAATCACTGCCAGGAGCAGAGAACAAGATAAGGCAGAGACTATGGCAGTAGCAAGCAAGCATGTTGTCTCTTGTGTTAATGTAGCCTGGGACCTAATGGACCTCAGAATAGCCAACCAGAATGGCAGTTATCCAAACTTAACCATATTAGGTCAAACCATAGGCTTGCTTTACCCAAATTTGGGAAAACATAGGCCTTGCACAAGGCAGACACAAGCCAAGAGTATGTACCTTGTTTACTGCAGGATGTAAACAGGAGCAAAACAAGTCTGGGCAACCCAGAGTCCTTAGACTCAGTGGCTCCAGGTTCTTTGTCCTCTTTCCCATGGTTGCTTCTCCCCACAACAGAAGGAGGGAGAGCAGAAAAAAAAAGTGTCTGGGCAATCCAGGACATGTACAAACCAATGTTGGCCTACTCAGACCTACCACGACACACATCCATATCCTTCTTGTAATAGGGGCTACAGAACTGGACACAGTGGGGTCTCACCAGTGCGGAGTAGAGGGGGAGGATCACTTCCCTTGCCCTACTGGCCACACTTCTCTTGATGCAGCTCAGGATCCCTCCAGCGTGTCAGCCACACCACACAGATTGGTGTCGTCGGCAAACTTGCTGAGGGCGCGCTCAATGTGGAATTTGTGACAGAAAAGTTTTACTGAGTTTGCATGGAAAAGTATATCCTACTCCATAGAGGAAGGAAAAGAACTTGATTTGTTTAACCTAATAAAATGCTTCCTTCTTGTATTAAAAGGAAGGGCAAGAAAAGAAAAGGGACTATTTGTCTTTAAAGGTGACACTGATAAAAAAACAACTGGGCATCATATGTTTTAGAAATTAGATGGACTGTTCCAAAGCAGTTGTTGCAGATTTCTGAGGGATTAAGAAACTTTGACTAGTTTTAAATGAGGCTGTGTAGCCAGTTTGCTTTATAGGGGCTATAGGCTCCACTTTGAAAGAACTTCCTGTCTGAGATTAGTACCTTCATGTCATCCTACTAACACAAAGACTAATTGTATGAAGTTATCAGGAGGGCTAACAAACTAAAACTTTGAATTTCTGTGTGGTTATAATTTCTTTTACTAGATGGGACTTCAGTTTGATAGGAGTTAAGATAACTTACAACTGCAGTTAAGGGCTGTTTTAAATAACTGTTCTGTCATATATGCTCTGTCAGATTGGTAAGAAAGCAAGGGGAAATGAGAGAACTGAAGGTTAGGTTCTGAGAAATCATTTAGAATAAAAATTTAGTTAGCATGCTAAATTTGTGGTATTTTTTTTGTTTGTTTGGTGCGGGCTTTGGTTGGTTGTTTGCATTTTGGAGTGGGTTTTTTTTGGTGGTTGTTACATGATTTAGCATGCCAGTGAAAACATTGTCCATGTACACAGAACTAAAGAAGCAAACAAACAAAAAATCAGGGCAAGCATTCAGTAAGTGCCAAGAAAGTGAGAATTTTTTTCATGTAATAAATGTAGTAGAGAGGTAATAGAATTTGTAAAGGTGTGCATATTTAGTTCTGAATACTTTTAGTACTAATACTTTAGTATTTTAGTTCTTATACTTACAACTTCCAACCTCTCCAGGTCCTCTCCAGACCTTCATTCTCTGGAACTGACATGGTGATACCTTCAGTTTTGTCTAGTGCTGGAGGCTAGATAACCCTGATTAGCCTGACTTGTTTAATAACTGTATTTGTTCAGCACCAGGCCATAATTCTTGCATCATAGATATTTTCCTTTTTCAGTTAACTTCAGTGAGGGAATTTAAGCATTTCTCTGTAATTTTCCATTTATAAATTGTAATGAAGATTGAAAATGGTCGTTGAGATGTTAAAACAAACATAAGATTAGTAATAAAAGTTATCTAATCTTCTATCCTCATTCAGTGGCTATAATAATGGTTTGTGAGATCTTAAAGAGTGGTAAGAATTGATAAGAGCCCTGAATGTCTTTAAGCTAGAAGAACTGGTCCAGGAAGCAATCATTTCAATGGACATGGAATTGGAGCTGTTACAGTGACAGGTTTTTAAGGAATTTAATATAGTGCTTGCTCTTATGCTAAACCATCTGAATCTTCTGAATGCTTTTTCTTTCCCTCTAAAATCATAGCATCTTTCACCTTTGGCCTCACAAATATGTGAGAGAATTCTAATGAAATATATTTGTATTGATACAATTATTTAGAAATCTCCTCTGTATTCTGTTGTGAAGACTGTGAAAGGGATTGGCCGTGAGAACAGGGACTAAAGGCAGAGTCTCATGGATTAAACCCTTTCCTGTTCTCCATGAGGATAACAGATGGACTCTTTTCTTCAGGCTCGCTTGCTGTTTTCAATCTGAGCAGCAGGGTGATCCTTCTGGCAGCAGTCCAGTCAGTAGCAGCAGGTCAGCTGTAAAGGGGAAACAGGACACACTCCCTTACTACACATAGATGGCCTTGTGTGTTCGAACCAAAAACAGCCCTGCTGTGTATGACAAAGCATGGAACCCCCTGAAGTCCAGGTCTCAGGAGAAGAACAAAAATAAAATCACTGTCTTTATGAATACCTTGGCTGAGTGCAGGAGGACTGAAAAGGCAGGAAAACTATGAAAGGAAGAGGCTACAGAAATAACCTATTTAATCCATTCTTCTGGGCAGTTCAGAGAAAACTATGTGACCCAGGTGAGAAATAACAGTTTTGTGAGGGTGTCTTGTATTGGTGGTGCCTGATCTGACCAACCATTTAATGCAGGGTGCATGGTGCTAGATGGACCAGAATCATTGCTCTTTAAAAACCCCCTGTGTTGACGTTATTTTTCATATTGTATTTTCTTTCAAAGACTCAGAAGGGATGCCCATGCACTTGCAATGTATAAATGACTGGATTTAACTGAGCTAATGGAAGCAGTAGTAATATGATCAGAGTAATTTTTTATCAAAATTATTTCATCTGATATATTAGCTTAAAAAAAAGTTTTAGATCAGGCTGTACTCTTTCTGATACCCAGGCTAACCCACCCACAGATTATTTGACACAATATTGCAAAATAATATACTGTAGGATCTTAAGGATCAGATCAGTCTTAAATTGTATAGAGTGCAACTTTAATGTGCATAAAATTCAGTAATAAATTCTTATTCATGTGACTTTATTGGTGGAAATGTGAAAGACATGCTTCTGAGCCAGGACACCAGCCAGGTGTCTGGTTTAGTTCTGAAGCACCATATCATCAATATAAAACAGCATACACTGAAGTCAAGACTTCCCTGAGGATGACATCCAGCATAACAGGCCTCATACTTGATGGAAACAGATTATTACAGTAAGAACAAAGGTGCCAGATGTGTAGCTTCTTGGCAATGTTTTAAGGTCTGCATTAAAGGCTGGAGTTAAAGGCAAAAGTTGATGTTAATTCCATCAGTCTCAGAAAAATATTTCTGGATAGTTTCCCCTTTGTATGGTATATTTTTTTAAAGACTTATGTAAATGAAAACATTTAACATAAAACAATTTATGTAATTACTTTATAAGGACTGAATGTTGTTCTCTTGGGGCAGTTAATGTAGGTTTCAAGCCTTGAAGAGATTAGGCACATACTTAGTTTTGCATATGTGAGCAAGCATTGAAAACAAACAGAAATATCGAACACCTCAGGTGAATGCATTTCTTCAGGGCTTGAGATCTGGTCATCTGCAACAAAAAGGTTCCCTTCTGGGAGCTAAGACCAAACTTCCAATTAGGTGTGGAGCCCTTGAACTTCCATTATTAATGTAGTTTCTAAAGAAAATAGTTTGGAGTTGGTGGCAAGTTTGTATACGGAACAAATTATCATGCTAGCTGTCTTACCAAGTCTTTTTACTAAGAAAATTATTTCCTGTTTTTCTGTGGTTCAAAATAATATAAGATTCAAGTAACTAAGAAATAAAGTTTATGAATAGGAATACTTGATAAAAATAAATATATAAATAAATATTTATTTATTTACTAATAACTATTTAAATATTTAAATAAAGCATTGCTTTATTTAAAAAGGTACTAAGTGACTAAAATGTGTTTTATTTTTTTGTTTTGAAATGTATTTTAAAAGATTCTGGCAGGCTGGTTGTATTGAAATCTGGTACTTTAATACATGCCACTCTTGGTAGAGCTGCAATGAGTGAGCAGTTCTGAGTACACATGAAGACTGTTTGTTCAAAGATTGGTGAGACAAGGATGCGCAAAGGTACACTACTTCACGCTTCTGCAGTGCTCCTGAGCTCAGGTGTGGCTTGAAACTGTACAGCAGTGCAGTGCCTTTACAGGCTTACAAGGGTCATGATGTTAAAATAATCCAGTAACAGAGATACTGCTAAAGACCACAGTGCCAGCAAACAGGTTCATGTGTGATTTACATAGAGTATTAATTGATTAATCCTGAGAGCCCTATGGGTGATTACTGTGCTGATGTGTAATTTCTCATGCTATTACGTAGGCCCTCCCTTTCCTCTTGCACACTCCCAAGGGCCCTGAGCATTATTCCTGTGGCATTCTTCCTACAGCCTAAAGACATCTTTCTTTTTTTTTTTTTCTTTTGTGTTCTGCTGATGGCTTACATGGTCCAGTCTGACTGTGGACTTGCTTTTTGAGAGGGCAGTAGGGATGGAAACCAGACGTGATGTGGCCAAGTCTGGTCACAGATCCTTCCATCATGGCCTCTTTTACCTTTGTCCATGAAAATTGGAGAACAGATGGAGAACAGGTCTCCTGGTTTGGTTCTCTTGACAAGCAGCAGCAGCCTGCTCAGAAGAGTACAAAAACCACAACAGCTTATTCACATAGGCAGTACTGAGGGTCTGAAGAGCTCTATGAACAGATGCTGTTTCATTGCACCAGCTATGTTTAGGCTGACTGTGACACCTGTGTCTTTTTTCTCTTTCAAAACACTAATTAAAAGTTAGTATTTTCCACAAAATTTGGAGAAACATTACAAGTGACTTGATTTTCAAGTTCCTGAAAATAAAGTTCATTGAAAGATTTTCTACTTAGTATTTCTTGCTTCACAGCTTGATTTTGTAGTGTCTGATGTGACAAAATGAGAAAATATTTGAAAAATGAAGGTATTATTATAGAAATAAACAGTGATTATTTTTCTTTGGGTAACGTTTCCTTTAATTTCCTAAAGTATGTTTGCACATTAATATAAGCAGATATTCAGTATATTCCAGATCTTGTTGTTGTAACTCTAATGATTTGCCCTGATAATTTGCTCCCAGTATATGATAGTATAAGGGTGGGTTAGAGCTAATTACCATACAGTTCTTTTTATTAGAACTGTGAAGATTAGTAACCCACACGAATTCATGAAGAAAAATACACATTTACAAGCACGTGGATCTGATTAAGCCTGAGAACCATCATTCTGAACCTAAATATATGTAAAACTCTAACTGAGTACATGTGAAAAAAAAGAGTAACTTCTCAAGGAATGTCTGCCATTGCTTTTCTTTGTGAAAAGGCAGATGTTTTTCAGTTGATGGCTTTATATAGTTTTATTTGTATTTTGATTTTTGGTGAGATAAGACTCATCCCGAGAAGATTTGAGGTCACCAGTGTTGTTTAACATCTTTGTCAGTGACATGGACAGAGGAATCAGTGCACCCTCAGCAAGTTTGCAGATGACACCAAGCTGTGTGGCACAGTCGACTTGCTAGAGGGCACGGATCCATCCAGAGGGACCTGGACAGGCTGCAGGGGTGGGCCCAGGCCAACCTGATGAAATTCAACAAGGCCAAGTGTAAGGTCCTGCACCTGGGTAGGCACAATCCCAAGCACAAATACAGGCTGGGTGGGGAATGGCTGGAGAGCAGCCCTGAGGAAAAGGACCTTGGAGTCTGGGTTGATGAAAAGCTCAACATGAGCCTGCAGTGTGCACATGCAGCCCAGACAGCAACCGAGTCCTAGGCTGCATCAAGAGCAGCGTGGCCAGCAGGGCAAGGGAGGGGATTCTGCCCCTTTACTCTGCTCTCGTCAGACCCCACCTGGAGTACTGTGTGCAGTTCTGGAACCCTCAGCACAGGAAGGACATGGAAGTGTTGGAGCGGGTCCAGAGGAGGGCCACAAAGATGATCAGAGGGCTGCAGCAGCTCTGCTGTGAGGACAGGCTGAGAGAGTTGGGACTCTGCAGCCTGGAGAAGAGAAGGTTTCCAGGAGACCTGATAGTAGCCTTCCAGTATCTGAAGGGGGCCTACAGGAAGGCTGGGGAGGGACTATTGAGAAGGTCTTGCAATGACAGGACAAGGGGCAATGGGTTTGAACTGGCAGAGGGGAGATTTAGACTGGATGTTAGGAGGAAGTTCTTTCCAGTGAGGGTGGTGAGGCACTGGAACAGGTTGCCCAGGGAGGTTGTGGTTGCTCCCTCCCTGGAGGTGTTCAAGGCCAGGTTGGAGGAGGCCTTGAGTAACCTGTACTAGTGGGAGGTGTCCCTGCCTATGGCAGGGGGTTGGAACTAGATGATCTTTGAGGTCCCTTCCAACCTTACCATTCTATGATTCTATGATTCACCAGATTTGAAGATCAGCTGTGTTTATGTGTGCGTGCATCTGTGTGTTGCTCCTGTCTTCTGCATGAATTGCATGGTTGCAATGCACTCTGTAGACTATTGTATAGTACCTATCAACATTCTTGACAATATCATAATAAGATACTTGCATTCTTTATTTTTTTTCCCCCCAAAATTAAGTGTATTATAAACTCCCTTAGTGGGATAATAGCTTACCAGATGAAGGCCACTCAGAATTTGATCTCCTAATATTCTTATTTTGAAGGATCTGTTTTCCTTGTCTCTAGGAATGCATTTCAATTCAAAAACTACTGAAGTGAATTCTAAGTACATTAAGAAAACATTGCTTAAAACCTAGCATATTTTAATCATAGAATCACAGAAATGTCAGGGTCTGGAAGGGACCTCAGTAGATCATCTAGTCCAGCCTCCCTGCCAGAGCAGGATCTCCTCTACCAGATCACACAGGAACACGTCCAGGAGGGTTTTGAGTATCTCCAGAGAGAGAGATTCCACAACTCCTCCTAGGCAACCTGTTCCAGTCATACCCATATTGAAAGCATTCCTCCTCGTGTTTACATGAAACTTCCTATGCCTCAGTATGTTCTTGGAGATGGTCAGTTTTAGTTGTTTGGGGTTTTTTTTATATTAAATGTAGACTGTTAATGTATCTGCAATAATCATACATGGAAGCATATGAGGAAAACATTGTTGCCTCAAGTTTTTCATATGTCTTCCATTCTTTGTTCTTTAAAGATAGTATTTGTAAGTATTTTTTTAATTTTTGTGTGACAAATCCTGTATTCCTTGTCTCAAATTCTGACATATTCAACCCCTTTTGATGTCCTCTTTTGAGCAGAATTCGCTCAAGTGTTTTTTTATCATTGTAGTTTGTGCTTCTGTTTCTGTTTCAGACTTTATTCTGGCAAAGGCATATATGTGTATATTTTCTGTATGCAGAGAACTTTCCTTTCTAGAATCTTTTTAAACAGTTCAATGTCTGTCTGTGAACTCAGATCCTTTTCTTTGGTCATTTTGAGGAAACTAGACAGTTTCAATTAGGAAATAGGACTAGGAGATTTGAAATAATTTCCTTATATTTTATGGGTGGTATTCTCATTCCTTTTCCAACCCCTGCAGACTAAGTAAGAGGACCAAATATCCCTGTGTAAGAAATAGGATGAGTGCCTCAGTGAGAGCTGTGGGGCTCAGCCTAGTACTGCCTCACAGGCTGTCTGCATCACATTCTGCATTGCTGAATCTCAGTTTACTCATTTAAACATGTTTAAGGTGCTTGTATACAGAATAAAAATCATTTATTGACTGGGATTTTGTACATCAGCCTTTTGTTCATTTTCTAGCATTTGGAAACTTTATTGATTTCTGTGGATGATTAACTGGGCCTACCTTAGAGGCTGCAAGCTAGTGACAGGATACTAAAGTTGGTGTTGTCAAAAAATGCTAACTGCTAAAACACATGCAAAGTTTGGCTGTACATTAAGCAGTAGTAAATTCCAGAAGGTATTCCAGGCCAGCTGTTAAAGTCACCTTGGTAGTGCTCAATACAATCTCTTGTTCTTAAGGATTTATTCAGCTTTAAGGCCTGGAAATTTCTTGTCTAGCTTCAGAAACTACAGCAGTTCTCTCTACTGAGGCTGTCTGGAGATTCAGACAAATACTATGTGATGATCTGCCCATGTGCCAAGCTGTTGTTCTCACTGAAATCCAGAGTGACAGGAGTTTGTGAAAGTAGCTGAGATTTCCATATCCTCAAGTGGACCAGAAACTTGACTACCCAGCACTTAGATGTTGATTTATATGAAATTATGACTGTGAGAATATATATGAGGCAAAAAGAGACCAGAAAATGGCTGCTAAGATCAGTGGTACAGAAGGTATAGCTGTTAGGTGGGAGAGAAAAAATGGCTGTATCAAACAGGTCAGATATGTTTCTTACATGTCATCCCATAACTGTCTCTGTGGTTATGAGGAACTGAGTGTGTGTACCTGAGGCACTGCACAGTTGCAAGTAGTTTCTGTTGTTTTAAAAAAATACCTAGATTCAATTGGATAAATATTTGATTTATCTTCATGTGTTCTGTCTGGAGAAAGTACCCAAACCCAAATTGCTGTTCCTATTAATATTATTAGAGTAAATCCTATTAATATTATAAGAATAAATCCTTAGGAATGCTGAGCATCTGCATCTTTCTTGGAAGGGCAACTGAGACTGCAAGTGTTTAGCACAGTAAAGACTTCTGGATAACTTAGACTGAATCCAGGCCTTAACACTTTTATCTTGTCAGGATTCAAAGATGTAGTTTTCCCCTGAGCCCTGTCTCACATTTGGAGAGAATGGTTTTGTAACATGGGATATATTGGCACTTCAGTTCCCAGGAAAATCAGCTGCATGTATTTATATCACCTACTGGTTGCAGCATCATCAGGTATCTTTCATCTTTCTACCTCATTAAGTTAGGATGGAACCTGAGGAACTCTTCACATTCAGAAGTGATATTATTTTGTTCTTCAGGAGGACATTTAAGATAATTAGAAGAGCTTTACCTGAGGAAGCAGCACAATGGCATGGAACAGAACTGCTTGATTAGTCATAATAAGTATTTACTGTCAAAGAGGGGCAGCCTATAGTTTTTATTTCTGTATTTAAAAGCTGCTTTCTGGGAGGTACTAGACAGTAATTGGGCACGTGTGTAAACAAAACATATTTCCAGTTTGAGTTATTTGCGTGGCAGCAGCAGAAAGATTATCATCATAACATCCTTCACAGAATATTTCACATCAGCCACAGCTGTAGTTCTCAATCTTTATTATATCTATTATGCAAACACAGAAGATCTCTTGAGTCAGCAGAAACTCAGTAAGCTGATGTGTATTGTTTGGGTTGCCTTGCAAATCACTTGCCCTAATCACCTAAGAGTTGATTAAAGTGGAGGTTGATTGGTTAATTTGCTTTCAGAATTGGAGAACCCATGAAATTGATTATTAAAGTAGTTATTTAAAATACATGGCATGCCACTCTTTCTTAGGATTTAGCTGTATTCTAAAGACAAATAAAAGAATTTATGGATCATTATTAAAAAAAACAAACCAAAACAAAATGCAAACAATAAAATCCAAACAAACCTCAAGTACTTCCCTTCTAGGTATTTGTCCATTCCACTTTTAAATCAAGGAAACTTTCATTAATATCCCTATTTGTACAATTCTGACTAATTCACAGAAGTCATGGAAAGCAAAGACATGAATAAAAGAAAAAATGTATCTATCTTGTGTACCTCAGTTTACCTTACTAACATTTTCCTCTCTTAAAGAATTAAAACCAGTGAAGACTAATGGTAAAACCTCCCTTCTGTCTCATACAATAATAGCAAAGAAAATATGGAAAATACCTCATGTCCTAAGGGACATGATGGGAAAGATATTACTTGGGTGGAGTACTCCTAACTCAAACCTTCTAGAAAAATTTTGCATTTTCTATCCTTAGCCTGGTGATGAAAAGGGAGAAAGGGAGTTGAGTAGTTTCCCAGCATTGCCCTGAAAATGTCTGTGAATTGTGACAGGGCTACATGGTTTCGCATGATATACCAAATGTTTCTCCTAGCCTCCAGTATCTGAAGGGGGCTTACAGGAAGGCTGGGGAGGGACTACTGACAGGGTCTTGCAATGACAAGACAAGGGGCAATGGGTTTAAACTGGCAGAGGGGAGATTTAGACTGGATGTCAGGAGGAAGTTCTTTCCAGTGAGAGTGGTGAGGCACTGGAACAGGTTGCCCGGGGAGGTTGTGGCTGCTCCCTCCCTGGAGGTGTCCAAGGCGAGGCTGGACGAGACCTTGAGTGACCTGTACTAGTGGGAGGTGTCCCTGCCTATGGCAGGGAGTTGGGACTAGATGATCCTTGTGGTCCCTTCCAACCTTACCATTCTATGATTCTATGAAAAAAGGGGAGTAGCCATAAAGAGAACAATGTAATAATACTTGAAAGATCAAGCATTTGGTAAAGAAAATTTTATTTATACTCCTGTATGTTATTTTCTTATTTTATTCAAAGTCCTTTGGCTGAATGAATAAATCTTGGTTTGTTTGTAAGGGTGGTATTTTTTAATTATTTTAATAAAGTATTGACAGTCTCCTAAAGTGAAAAAAAAATTTTAAAAATGTTTTACAGGTAGTAACACCAAGGAGCTTATGAGTCAGAGATGCAGTAGTAAGAGTCCTGGAGTGACTGGTCAAGGCAGCAACACCACTCACTCAGGAGAAAGGTCAGGGTACAACAAACATGGATAAAGAGATTGCTGAAAGCACAGGCTGCCCTGCCATGTCTGTTTCTTCTTCTCCTTGAGGAAAAGAGAGCATTATGTATAGGTATTTGGTCTCAACATGTAAAATTACTCTGCTTTCTTTTTGAACACAACATCTTAGTAGAATTTAGAAGAATTTACACTTCACTTTCATAGGTAGGAATAATCAGATTTCAGTATTTATGTGGAGTAGGCTTAGTACATGATGGGGACAGCTAGGTTTCCCCTTTGGGTTTCATCAATTCCTCATTGATTTGCACTTGAGTGGGGTCAGAAGGTTGGGACCTGCCCCACAGTTTCCCAAAGGACCATCTCATATCTGAATTAAGGTAATTCATTGGGTCTTTGTCCCCTTTCTCCTCTGCTTTTTCACCAACCTGGTTGTGATGAGGACACCTAATCACAGCTGAAGAGGTGTTTGTTTGTTTGTTTTAACTTTATCAACCCTATTAGTGTGAATCCTCATCCTCTGACTGCAGACTGTTCCCTGATGGCTGCTGTACTGTCTTATGCATGTTCTCACTCACCTGGGATAGCTTCCTGGGTGCATTTATTGAGGTGGTCTAACAGAAGCTGCCTGGCAGCATCTGTTGGAGTTCCTAAATGCCATGAAAGTGTAAGAATTGCATGCATGTGCCTTCTCTTTATAGTTGCTGTCTGCATCTTCCTTCTGCATAGAGTTGATTAATTCCTCTGTACAATGCCTTGAGGAATTAGTATACCCCATCTAATAGATCTTCTAAGTGCATTTATGAAGACATCTTCAGGCAACAGCATCATCATACACTACAGTTAGAGAAGGTATTATCTTGGGTCCTGTCCTTAATGGTAAACAACCATGTCTGTGTATTTCCTAGTGTCTAATATTTTCTAGTGTCTAATTTCTGCCTGGGAAGAGATGTTTGGGAGGGAGCGCCAACAACTGTTATGCTAAAATTACACACAAAAAAATGTTTGCATGCTTTACATCTGATCATTTCTTTCTTGAGTAAGCAGAGTGCCATTTGGAAGTGTAGATTTTTTTTTTTCTTTTTCATGAATTATTCAAAAGACTAGAGAGGGAGAAGAAAGAAAAAAAAGGTTGCATGCAAATCCCTGGTCATTTAGCTGACTTTTTGCCAACACTGATGTCTTCCAAGAGCTGGAAATTCTCAGAAACCCAGTTTTCTACAGATCATATCCAAACTAAATAACCTGCAAGGAGTGGTGATTTGCTACCTGTATCTTTAAGGAAGTGTAACAGTACATTTTCATTCTGAACAGGCACCATCCCTACCTCTGTATACTGCATTTTCCAGCCGAATTCCCCTCTACCAATTGATTAGAGGCTTTTCATGCTGCTAAAGGACAGTGAATTGCTGTAGATCAAATTCTAGGAATAAAAGCAGGTGACCTCCTCCACTTACTGGGAGGAATTTGTAAAAGGCAAAGCATATCTGTCAGGGAAAAAATACAAATATGTAATCAACTTTAAAACTGATATTTCTAAGCAGAGATTTTTAATCGCCTATTTTTGCAGTTGTTGGTTGTCGTAGTAGTAGTAATAATAATAATAGTTGTTTATTATTGTTATTGTTGTTGTTATTTAGAACACATTAGCACAATTCAGATATTTTGTTTGTACTCCTAGACCTGAGTCTCGGTTCATACAGCTAACAGATTGGGAGGAGAATAGACAGAACTCTAAAACAACTATATCCTGGCACAGATGGAGTCTTGTGGTTTCTGTACATGAGTTTGCTTTCATGTTGTCCCTGGCCAAACATGGAAGCAAAGACTGATATTGTAAACTTTTCTCATGACTTCCAGTTTGCAAGAGTTTCTCAATGGGGGTATGATGTATGTGCTGACAGCTGAAGTTTATCAAAACACGTATTTTCTTAATGTGCTTATAGAAGATTCCCTGAAAATAATGTATAGCACACAGGTTATAACTGCTTGAGTCCTCAGTTTTGTCCATGTTTGGGTTCTGAAAGCAATGCTTCTGTAAAATGCCTTAGCCTTTGCAATGCTCTGCAAGGACTTCAGGGTAAGGGCACACCATAAAAGGTGTATTTTGAGAGAGTGGTTTATATCTGCTTTAAGAACAATCATGCTGTCAAAGTGTTATGAACATAACTGGGCAGCAGTCTACCTTAGTGTACAGTAATCTAACTAAAGAACAGAAAACTGGGAATACCCAAGTTTTGCACTTGGCTGTATTTCTTCTCTTAAAATTCAGCAGCAGCTTTGCCTTCCAAAAATTGTACTGGAGCTGCAGATTCATTAAAAGATTTTTAAAAGATTTTTAAAAGATTGCTGAGAGAGAGTGGGACCTGATGGTGGTAGACATAGAGGTAGGTGTAGAGAAGCAGAGACACAGATCTTACTTGTAAGATAGATATCTAACTAAAAACCTACAGTAGGAAGGTACAACAAGGAGTGCACAGTTTAGTGCGAGTAAATCTCAAGTGAGATTTGGTGGTACCCTGGAACTGTCATTGCTGCTGAAACCAAATAGCATCCAGAGACCATTGGGGTGCCATCTGGAATTGTCATTGCCCTTGGAGTGAAATAGCATCCAGAGATCATTTCTGTATCATCACCTTTCTGCTTCGTATAGAGAGCACTTGTAGGTCTTGGAGAATCATTCAGGCCCTACCATTTTAGCCTGGCGAAGAGGAGGCTCAGGGGGGACCTTCTTGCTGTCTACAACTATCTGAAAGGTGGTTGTAGCCAGGAGGAGGTTACCTTCTTCTCCCAGGCAAGCAGCACCAGAACAAGAGGACACAGTCTCAAGCTGTGCCAGGGGAAGTTTAGGCTGGAGGTGAGGAGAAAATTCTTGCCTGAGAGAGTCATTGACTGCTGGAATGGGCTGCCCAGGGAGGTGGTGGAGTCA
>VWZE01000031.1:0-17274 GCA_013396675.1 Eubucco bourcierii
TTCCCATGCTTCTTGTGTTGGTATAGAGACACTTCAGAGACTGAGTGGAGGAGAGTAGAAGTAGAAGAGACATTGCCTATTTGAAGGATTGCTCCTATGCTTCTAGAGTTGGATGCACAGTGATACTGCATAGAAACTGGTGAGATTTCCTAGAAATAGATATCCTGCCTGATCCATGTTAGGGAAAATATTCAGCAAGTAGTTGTTTGTCAAGAAAGGATACAGTGTGTTTTAATAAGGCAGAGGAGATGGCAAAGTTGCCAGACACTGAGTGTGTTTAATGTCTAAAAAGTTCTTCCTTCCATGACCTGAAGCAGCAGGAAGCATGTATGAGGAGTGAGCTGTCTTAGAGTGCAGAATTCTGTTTAAGATTTCCAGGCTAGCTCCAGATGAGGTGGTAGATCACACATCTGTACAATTATGAACAGAAATGGTACACTGGGTCCTGGAAGCAACAGACACACCATTGCTGCATTGCATTATGCTTTGGCTAGTGTAGTTATGCTGATGTGGCTATGCTGCTTCCAGTCTTATCCATATCCTGACCTAGCTTAGAACTCTCTGCTGTATAGTGCAAACTTACCCACAGTCATCATCTTTACCAGAACCTAGAAATATTGACATGTCAAATATACAAACTGTTGCTTCTGCAAAAGAGGCTAGCAGCACCTGGGGATATGTACAACTGCAACCAGAATGAGGCAGGCATCCTCTTTATTCTTCCTGGTCTTCCTCATATCAGAGATTGACCACAACTAGACATAGGACAAAAGGTCACCCAGAACTGTACATTGAGTTACCAAAGACAAACTATTTTCTTTGGTTCCTGGTAGCCCTGTGATGTACTTCAAGGTTGAGGATGGAGTTGATTATCTGATGAGGGTCAAGTCTGATTTAGATTGTGAGGAATCTAGGTGCTGGGGTAGGGGAGTGTGTGTGTGTGTGTGTGCCAAGGGAAAGGTGTTTTCAACTTCCTCTGCAGCATAGGATGTGGTTCAGCTTTTGGCAATCATCAAGGCAGCTCTCACTTCGTCAGTTTTCTAACATCAAAGAACCTTTGGCGTTGCTGATGCCTTGATCTCCTCTTCTCTATCTGTAGCACAGAGTTTATTTTTAAAATCTTTGGTCTAATTAAAACCTTAGGGTTTGTACAGAACTGCATGCCATGTAATATATGTGATTTAAAAAAAAAGAAACTGATGTGATTGTCGGGTTTGGTGATTTGGTGAGCTTGTCTGGTATTGTTCTACAGGTTGTTGTCTCTTGCCCATTGGACAAAATGAGGTAAGAATATGATGAATACCAAAAGCTCTGAAACTGTTGAGGAAGCCTGTCTTGAATTTATTTTATGAACTTGATGTATACTCAGTAAGGTTAAAAGCTCCTCAGTGCTATCTTCAGCATACTCCCTACTTGAATCATGGAATCGTAGAATGGTAAGGTTGGAAGGGACCTCAAAGATCATCCAGTTCCAACCCCCTACCATAGGCAGGGACACCTCACACTAGTACAGGTCACTCAAGGCCTCATCCAACCTGGCCTTGAACACCTCCAGGGAGGGAGCAACCACAACCTCCCTGGGCAACCTGTGCCAGTGTCTCACCACCCTCACTGCAAACAACTTCCTCCTAACATCCAGTCTAAATCTCCCCTCTGCCAGTTCAAACCCATTGTCCCTTGTCCTGTCATTACAAGACCGTGTCAATAGTCCCTCCCCAGCCTTCCCATAGCCCCCTTCAGATACTGGAAGGCTACTATCAGGTCTTCTGGCAACCTTCTCTTCAGGCTGCACAGCCCCAACTCTCTCAGCCTGTCCTCAGAGTAGAGCTGCTGCAGTCCTCTGAGCATCTTTGTGGTGTGCACTGGACTTGCTCCAACAGCTCCATGTCCTTCCTGTGCTGGGGGCTCCAGAACTGCACACAGGACTCCAGGTGGGTTCTGACAAGAGCAAAGGGGCAGAATCCCCTCCCTTGCCCTGCTGCCCACACTGCTCTTGCTGCAGCCCAGGACTCAGTTGCTGTCTGGGCTGCACACTGCAATCAGTGTGCTTTCTGCCTTTTTACCCTCCTATCTTATTTCGGTATATCAGCAGTGTACCAAAGGTGTACAGCAGAGGTGAAAAACCTCGTGACTGCTTTGACACGTTTCTTCAGTGTGGAAGTGGTTCAGTGGATGGTTGCAGGGGCAGATGTGAGGCCTGAATTTTCTCTCATTTGAGTGTTATTTGCTGATGAAAGGTGATGCAGTTTTAGTTTAGTGTTGCCTTTTAAAGCTGGCT
This sequence comes from Eubucco bourcierii, assembly GCA_013396675.1. Taxonomy (NCBI): domain Eukaryota; kingdom Metazoa; phylum Chordata; class Aves; order Piciformes; family Ramphastidae; genus Eubucco; species Eubucco bourcierii. Next base: position 2,279 of record VWZE01000031.1, read on the forward strand.
GCTATTTCTGAACCATGAGTGTGATCACATTGCAGCAGCAGAAGAGAGTAAATTTAATGCATCTGAATTACCAAAATTCCTTCCCCTAAATGCACAGTGGATGCAGTTGTGAAGAGGGGTCTACAAAGATGGAGGAGCAGCGAAGCAGGTACTGTCACCAGCACAACCTTTGCCTTGACACATGAATTCAGTGCACCTCAGAGGTGTGTATCAAACTAAGACTCCCTTTTCTCTGGAAGTACAATTCCAGTAGCTGTTCACACTGTGTGCCTCAGTATTCTTTCTGGCTGGACTGAGTTTCAGAGCACACTGAAGGGGAACTCTGAGCCAGTGTACTTCCATTGTGTGCACCTGTGGGCCAGAAACAAATATAGTATCAAGCAGGTTGGAAGAGACCTCCAAACTCTCTCAGCCCTAGCCAATAAACCAGACCATGGCACTAAGTGCCCCATCCAGGCTTTGCTTCAAAACCTCCAGGGACAGAGACTCCACCTTCCTGGGCAGCCCATTCCAATGCCAATCACACTCTCTGGCAAGAACTTCTGCCTAACATCCAGCCTGAACCTACCCTGGCACAACTTGAGGCTGTGTCCTCTTCTTTTGTCCCTGGGTGCCTGGCAGCAGAGCCCAACCCCACCTGGCTACAACCTCCTTTCAGGTAGCTGCAGAGAGCAATGAGCTCTGCCCTGAGCCTCCTCTTCTGCAGGCTGCACACCCCCAGCTCCCTCAGCCTCTCCTCACAGGGCTGTGCTCCAGGCCCCTCCCCAGCCTTGCTGCCCTTCTCTGGACACCTTCCAGCACCTCAACATCTCTCTTGAACTGAGATGCCCAGAACTGGACACAGCACTCAAGGTGTGGCCTGACCAGTGCTGAGCACAGGGGCAGAATAACCTCCCTGGTCCTGCTGGCCACACTGTTCCTGATCCAGACCAGGATGCCATTGGCTCTCCTGCCCACCTGGGCACACTGCTGCCTCATGTTCATCTACTCTCTACCAGCACCCCCAAGTCCCTGTCTGCCTGGGTGCTCTCCAACCACTCTGTCCCCAGCCTGTAGCACTACTTGGGGTTGTTGTGGCCAAAGTGTAGAACCCTGCACTTGGCCTTGTTAAATCTCATCCCATCGGCCTCTGCCCACACATCCCCATGCCTGACCCTGTAGCCTATCTAGTCACAAAGACCAATGTCACTAAAGCTGGGCTAACAAGCTACCATCTCATTTGTTGCTAAGTGGGATGTGTAGGCTTAGACTTTATTTGTATAGTGCAGCTACAGGAAGTCTGAATCCTAGTTGAAGGTTTCACAGAGCTGTGCTCAGCACAGTTCAGGGCACAGATGGGCTTTTTGGCCTGATCTTCTAAAGATACTGTAGACATTCTTTACAAACCCTTTCTTTGCCTGGATGTACTTATTTTTTTTTCCTCATAACTATTGTACATAGCTAAACCATTAGACATTAAATATACTAAGCATCTATGTTTGTTCACAAGTGCATTGCAAAGGTATGCTGTGAATGAGAGGTTAGAAATATACTTTGAAGTTACTGTACAAAAAAAAAAAAAGGAAAAAATGCTACATGTTCATATCTGAAAATTACTAAGGGAACAAAATTAACAACTGAAATGAACATTGTGAACAGTAGGGAATAATGAAGTATCCTTTCATCAGGCAATATTTGAGTTAAGGAACTTAACAGGCAGTCAAGTGATTTAGGAATGATAGACAAATTACAGATGTGTTAGTGTTAAAATGTTTACTCTTCCATATGTCTTTCAATGCCAAGTATATACTACAGGTTTCAAGTTGCAGAATCATAGAATGGTTTAAGATGGAAGGGACCTCAAAGCTCATCCAGTTCCAACCCCCTGCTATAGGCAGGGATACTGCCCATTAGAACAGGTCACTCAAAATCTCATCCAGCCTGGTGCTGAACCTCTCCAGAGAGGTTGTGCAGCACAGAAGCACAGAATGTGATGTTTGATCACATTCTGTGCTTCACAACCTCCCTGGGCAACCTGTGCCAGTGTCTCGCCACCCTCACTGCACACAACTTCCTCCTAACATCCAGTCTAAATCTCCCCTCTACCCATTGCCCCTTGTCCTGGCGTTGCAAGACCTTGTCAATAGTCCCTCCCCAGCCTTCCCATATCCCCCTTCAGACCCTGGGAGGCCACTCCAAGATCTCCTGGAAGCCTTCTCTTCTGCAGGCTGCAGAGCCCCAACTCTCTCAGCCTGTCCTCACAGCAGAGCTGCTGCAGCCCTCTGAGCATCCTCGTGGCCTACTCTGGACCCACTCCAACACTTCCATGTCCTTCCTGTGCTGAGGGCTCCAGAACTGCACACAGGACTGCAGGTGGGGTCTGAGGAGAGCAGAGTAAAGGGGCAGAATCCCCTCCCTTGCCCTGCTGTCCACACTGCTCTTGCTGCAACCCAGCACACAGTTGCTGTCTGGGCTGTACTCGCACTGCAGCCTCATCTTGAGCTTTTCATCAACCCAGACCCCAAGGTCCTTTTCCTCAGGGCTGCTCTCAGCCATTCACCACCCAACCTGGAGTTGTGCTTGGGATTGTGCCTACTCAGGTGCAGGACCTTACACTTGACCTTGTTGAATGTCATGAGATTGGCCTGGGCACAGCTCTGCAGCCTTTCCAGGTCCCTCTGGATGGTTCCCTGCCCTCTAGCAAGTCGACTGTGCCACACAGCTTGGTGCCATCTGCACACTTGCTGAGGGTGCACTGATTCCCCTGTCCATGTCGTCATATTGACAAGGTAGTAGATACACAGTCATATACTCTATTTACCTGATACCTAATTGCATATCCTTTATATCCTTTATATCAATTTTAATTCTGAATTGTTTGGTTTTTTTACACTTGGAGAACGAAGTTATTAAGACTACTACAACACAAACATTTTTGTAGTCACTTTTTTTTCTTTCCCTGAAGTTAAGGTGATTCAAAATCAGACCTAAACCATGTTAAATAATGAAAGAAAATCAATATAGTTTTGAAGACTGGGAACCACCTGCTGTGTAACTTATCTGTAAATAAGCTTCTGTTTAATCATTTGCTGTCTAGAGAATTATCATCTCCTTCCTCTTTACAGGCAGTGGGCAAAAAAAGAACCTTTTGAGCTGCTGATTTTCAAGACTTTAAACAGTGGGCAACGTATCAAAGAAAATTCATTCTCGTTGTTGGATTCTTAGGAACCGTTCAGCCATATTTTAAAGACAGATATGCAGAAATGACTTTACATGCTGCTTAGCAGCTGGAATTAGGTGTTGAGAAGCTTTCCCAAGATGTCACTTTATATTGATAAATAACAGGAAGAAGGAGTTAGTTGAAAGCTTTATGACACCCAGGACATGGAGAGATTCAGGAAAGATATATGTGGCTTCAGCTAATTTTTAGTGTTCACATTGTGAAGGCTACTGAATGACTACTGAAGTCCATGTCATGCTTTATGTTGAATTGAAGTTCTCACTTCTGTAGCAAGGGAAATAGTTCTGCTGATAAAACACTTAGAGTTATCATTTCTACTGTTACATCTGGAACTTCTATGCAGCTGCTGCAGTTTTGATACAGCATCTGCTGGAATTATCACATGTGCTTCCTTTTGTCTTTCTACCTTAGCTTAGACTGCAGCATGAAGTGGGACCTATCCCTTATGAGGTGGATCCTATCTCTAGTAAAAGGGAAGAACAATCAGAGGAAGGGAAGAGTAAATTAGATTTCTTGGTAGAAACAGATTTTTCTTGCAGATGAGCACAGTATAACAATCATAGAATGGTAAGGTTGGAAGGGACCTCAAAACTCATCCAGTTCCAACCCCCTGCCATAGGCAGGGACACCTCCTGCTAGTACAGGTCCCTCAAGGCCTCATCCAACCTGACCTTGAACACCTCCAGGGAGGGAGCAACCACAACCTCCCTGGGCAACCTGTGCCAGTGTCTCACCACCCTCACTGCGAAGAACTTCCTCCTAACATCCAGTCTAAATCTCCCCTCCGCCAGTTTAAACCCATTGTCCCTTGTCCTGTCCTTGCAAGACCTTGTCAATAGTCTCTCCCCAGCCTTCCTGTAGGCCCCCTTCAGATCCTGGAAGGCTACTCTAAGGTCTCCTGGAAGCCTCAGGACCTGCTCCAACACTTCCATGCCCTTCCTGTGCTGGGGGCTCCAGAACTGCACACAGGACTGCAGCTGGGGTCTGAGGAGAGCAGAGCAAAGGGGCAGAATCCCCTCCCTTGCCCTGCTGCCCACACTGCTCTTGCTTTAGCCCAGCACACAGTTGCTGTCTGGGCTGCACTCACACTGCAGCCTTATCTTGAGCTTTTCATCAACCCAGACCCCAAGGTCCTTTTTCTCAGGACTGCTCTCAACCATTCACCACCCAGCCTGGAGTTGTACTTGGGATTGTGCCTACCCAGGTGCAGGACCTTACACTTGGCCTTGTTAAATTTCATGAGGTTGGCCTGGGCACACCTCTTCAGACTGTCCCTGCCCTCTAGCAAGTCAACTGTGCCACACAACTTGGTGCCATCTGCAAACTTGCTGAGGGTGCACTGATTCCTCTGCCCATGTCACTTTGTACCAAAGTTCAAGAATCTCCAAAGCATTTGCCCATTCATCCTAGTCAAAGATACATTTCTTCTAGAACTTTATCTTGCAAACCCTCCTGCTTTGAAGCGTCACTGCCTTTGCATATAAGCTCTAAATTCTGTCACTCAAATTCCATGGTTGGGTGGAGAGAAGGTGGAGGGGTGGTTGGGAGCCACCCTGACTGCTGGAATGGATGTTGTATTTCTGTAGTACTTTGAATTTGTATATTACTGTATACAGTAATATACAATATCTGTATATTGTAGTCTGTAATTACAATAATGTGTAATATATTTTATATATGTGTTTGTAAATTGTGCTATGCTGTAAATAAAACTTCAGTTCTTAAATTGCAACTGACTGAGTTAGTCTGGTTAATCTGGGGTGGGGGGAGAGGAGCAAACTCCAAAACCACTATACAGTCACTGAAGGGGGAAAAAAAAGTACCTGTACCACATGTGTGGGAAGAGTCTGTGGTGTTTCTGTAATTTAGGGGAATTCTGTGTGGTGCTATGGGCAGCATCTTTTCACCTAACCAACAGAAAAAAAATGAAAGGCAGATCAGAGTTGCACAAAAGCACAATTAGAGCCTCTCTCAGTGAAACAATGGGGAGCAGGCTGATTACCATCTAGGGCATGATTAATTGGTGTGCTCTCTGACATCACAGTTAAGGCAGGGTATTGCTGTCTTACAAAGACACTGCATAGTGCAAAGTGTGGAGTATGGCCAAAATGTTTTAGCAGAGGGCAACACAATTCTAAAGTCAGTTCTGGTGCTCTGTGATGATCCAAGAATGTATCTACATTAAGAGGTTAATGCAAAATTTGGTTCTAGGATGTGTGCTTGCTGCAGCATGTATTCAACACACATGCAGGGCTACATGGGTGCATAAAGATGCAGGAAAGATGTGAAGAGACAACTAGAGACATTCTGATCTGGAGTTGCAAAGACATGTCTTTCACACATTCTGTGCACAGGAAACAGGGCTAGTATCATTCTAGTAAGTACCTAGATAAGAAAACTTGATAAAACAACTGTTGTCTTTAAGAGAAAGCTTTAAATAAAGGACCAAACCCCTGAGCATATGTCTTGACAATCAAGAAGAATTTTCATTGGCAGCAATAGAAAAAACCACACATGACAAGAGAAAGGCATAATATTTTGCCTGGTTTGGTTTGTTTTTTAAAGTGTTTCAATTGTAGTTGAGAAAATAGTTTTTTTGTAAAGACCTTATGCTGGATTGAGTAAGGAAAAAGGGTTCAAACAATGCACTCACATGTGCATATGGAGTCATAGATTAGATGTAGATCAGATCCTTCTTACACTTAGGCTCATGCCACATTGAGTTGTTACAGCTTAGAATCATAGAATGGTAAGGTTGGAAAGGACCTCCAGGATCATCTAGTTCCAACCCCCTGCCATAGGCAGGGACACCTCCCACTAGCACAGCTCACTCAAGGCCTCATCCAACCTGGCCTTGAACACCTCCAGGGAGGGAGCAGCCACAACCTCCCTGGGCAACCTGTGCCAGTATCTCACCACCCTCACTGCAAACAACTTCCTCCTAACATCCNAACACTTCTATGTCCTTCCTGTGCTGGGGGCTCCAGAACTGCACACAGGACTCCAGGTGGGGTCTGATCAGCACAGAGCAAAGGGGCAGAATCCCCTCCCTTGCTCTGCTGCCCACGCTGCTCTTGATGCAGCCCAGCACACAGTTGCTGTCTGAGCTGCATGTGCACACTGCAGGCTTATGTTGAGCATTTCATCAACCCAGACCCCAAGGTTCTTTTCCTTAGGGCTGCTCTCAGTTGCCGTTGAGTTATTACAGCTTAGTTACCTGCCCTTTTTCAAGTTGATAGCAAGTGGAAATGATTACAGACTAGACATGAACCTAACCCAAGGCAGAGACCCATCCACCTCAGATTGCAATTTGGAATATTTAAAAATATTTCGATGACAGATGAGAAAATATTTTTTTATAAAGACCTTATGGTGGATTGAGTAAGGAAAAAGGTACAAACAATGCACTCACATGTGCATATGATGTCATGGATTAGATGTAACTCAGATCCTTCTTTCACTAATTTAGGCTTCTACTATATTGCGTATTACAGCTTATTTGCCTCCCCTCTTTCAAGTTCATAGCAAGTGAAAATGATTACAAACTAGACATGAACCTAACCCAGGGCAGAAACCCATCCAGCTCAGTCTGCAATTTGGAAGTGCTTTATGCGCTACACTACCTGACTTTAATCTTCTGTTCATATCGCTTTGCTGGGAGATATTTCTGAAGCTAAATGGTAAACATTTCTATACTGACCTTTGACAGGTAAGGTATGGGCATATGAGGGCAAAAATGAAGAGGCTTTTATTAGAGCTGCTAGAGTTCTTAAAGGTTGAGTGGACCACTGCTTATCTAGGTAAACTATTATGGTGCACTGATCAGGAGTACTGGTGAAGATAGAGCTTCCAGCATGCAGTCTTTAAGGAAGCACAGCTTTGCTGGCAACATGTCAAGTGAGAAGTTGATGGTAGCTGGAGGATGCCATCCCCAATCTGTGCAATAGTTAACAAAAAGTCAAGTGTTTTTGGAAATAAAAAGAGTAATAGGAAAGAAGGAGGAGATGGAAGGAAGGGTGACTAATGGAATTTAGTTTCATACTACATTGAATTATTAAAGCTTAGTTGCCTCCCCCCCTTTCAAGCTGATGATTGCAAACTAGACATGAACCTAACCCAAGGTGGAGACCCATCCAGCTCAGACTGCAATTTGCAAGTGTTTTATGCACTACACTACCCAACTTGAATTTTCTGTTCATATCACTTTGCTGGGAGGTATTTCTGAAGCTTAATGGTAAACAATTTTTATACTGACCTTTGACAGCTAAGGTATGGGGGATATGAGGGCAAAAATGAAGAGGCTTTTATTAGAGCTGCTAGAGTTCTTAAAGGTTGAGTGGACTGCTACTTATTTAGGTAAGCTAGGATGGTGCACTACTGGTGAGGATAGTGCTTCCAGCATGCCGTCTTTAAGGAAGCACAGCTTTGCTGGCAACATGTCAAGTGAAAAGTTGATGGTAGCTGGAGGATGCCATCCTCAATCTGTGCAATAGTTAACAAAAAGTCAGGTGTCTTTGGAAAAAAAAGGGTAATAGGAAGGAAGGAGGAGTTGGAAGGAAGGGTGACTAATGGAACATAATTGCGTATGGATATTGGATATGGATTTTTGTTCACTCTTCGCAGCAAGTAGGGATATTTTCATATGTGTTTGAAAAATTGTCCTAGGGGACAAGTGTCTGCTCCTCAGGATTTAAAAAGAAAGCGAAGCTGTACAAAAATAAATTTGCACAAGTGGTGAAAGCAGTGAAAATCCTATTTCTGCGGAGAGAAGCAAAATCCTCCATCACCTGGTTTCTTATCTCATTCACTTTGCTGTAAGAGAAAGATACATAATTATGTGGCTGCTTGTCCATATTGGTGTGGTAAATTACATGCCTTTACTTTTAGCCTGTGTGAGAGACTGCTGCCTGTCAGTTGTTATGGGCAGGATTGCAGCATCGCATCATTAGCAATATCAAAATTGATGTTATCAATAATTTTAATTCTCACACTCTGTTACAAGACCCTTACAACTTGGCACAACTTCAGTCCTTTGAGTGGAAATTTCTCCCTGTTTTGGGTCAGCCTCAGGCTAAGAATTAGTTTGTTTGTTTGTTGGTTTGCATTTTATTTTAATTCAAACAGGGTGTGTTGTGGTAGGCCTAAGCAGGCCAAATTAGGCTTGTGCATGTCCTGGCTTGCCCAGGTGTGTTTTTCTGCCCTCTCTCCTTCTGTTTTGGGGAGAGCAACCGTGGGAAAAAGGACAAAGAAGCTGGAGCCACTAAGTCTGGGGTCTCTGGCCTGCCAGCAACTGTGGTAAGCAAGGTGCACAGGGTTGCCTTGTGCAAGGCTGTGTTCTGCCCAAAAAAGGGTAAAGCAAACCTATGGCTTCACTCAATATGGTCACATCTTGGCTAACTGCCATTGGATTGGCTCTCCTGTGGCCAAAGGCACATTAGTCTCAAGCTGTATTGGATAAAAGGAAATGAGCAGGGAGCAGTGCGTGCACTTTGCCATTCCAAGGTGTGGCTGCTATTGCATCCCTGCCTGCTGCCTCATTGATCCTGAGCTGAGGCTCTGATCCCTGTCACGCGTTCGGCCTGCACAGCCGGCGTGACACCGTGCCCAGACTGCACACTGCAAGGCATCTGAAAGCCTTCTGCCCAGGTGGAAGCCCTGGAGGGAACACAAATCATCCAGAGAGCCAGGAACAGGTCAGAGGTCTGACCAGGTCTCCTTTCTCCAGTGCCCAGAAGCCTGGGGAAACTCTAAAGCCTCTAACAGCTACTGACAGCAACCCTGCCACGAGCCTTGGGTACTGTCAGATAATATTTCTGTGAGTAAATACCAAAAGCCTCTAATAATCATTGACTTCTGCCATAAGCAGAAAGCTGCTCCTTGCGTCCATCTAGTGAGCAAGTGGAGTACTGTCCGCAAGCGGTGCACTGACTGCAAAGCTTTCTCTACCAGTTTAGTTGAGTTCAATTAATGTATATATTTAATAGTTATTTCTAGATCCCATTATAACCTGTGTGTGGTTTCCATAATGATGCAAGAACCTGTTACTGTTATCATTTTGGTGATCAGGGTGCTGCCAGTTCTGGATATTTAATATTAATAAATTAAAAGTACTGGTATTACTTTGTGAGGAACTATTTTTCTTTATAGCAATAGTTTTAGCACCTTCTTATTATCTGTTATTTTTTAACATGTCCATTCATTTTATTCTTTTATAACAGTTCCTGCTGAATTGCAGAGTACAGATGTTAGAGTTCCTGGTCAATAGTTCCTTCAGTATTCATAAATAACGTTTTTAAAGAAACCTATTTTCACCATTACCTAGTTCAGACATCTGATTCTTTCATTAACTTAGAATTCTTGGATAGCATGCTGTTTTGAGGCTGATTGGAATATTTTAATGAGAGAAATTAGATCATTGGCTGGGAAAAGAAAATAATAGTGATGTCTATATAACCCATTTGTTCTCCTGAGCCATATAAAAACCAGGACACAAAGATCATAGAATCATAGAATGGTAAGGTTGGAAGAGACCTCAAAGATCATCCAGTTCCAACCCCCTGCCATAGGCAGGGACACTTCCCACTAGAACAGGTCACTCAAGGCCTCATCCAACCTGACCTTGAACACCTCCAGGGAGGGAGCAGCCAGAACCTCCCTGGGCAACCTGTGCCAGTGTCTCACCACCCTCCTTGAACACCTAAGACAGTCTCTACCTGGCTGTTCCCCTATTAACTCTTCTGTTTGAATCTACATATTTTCCAACAAATCATTCTGCTTCTAACACCCCTTACTGACCTTTCCAGCTCACCCAGCACATAAGAGAGATTCTGAGATAAGGGAAAGGATGGAAATAAGGTGGAAGGGTGGTTGGAAGCCCATCCTGGGCAGCCTGGCTCCTGGGAGGGGTTTCCTTTTTCTGTATGACTTTAAACTTGTATATTACTGCATATGATTGTAAATATCTGTGGTATATTGTATATATGTGCTTGTAAATTGTGCTAAGCTGTAAATATAAAGCTTCATTTCTTAACTAGCAACTGGCTGAGTTAGTCTGGTTAATCTGGTGTGTGTGTGTGTGTGTAAACTCTGAAACCACTACAGATAGGTCCTCTCTAGTGTATTCATAGAATCATAGGATCATAGAATCAGCCATGTTGGAAGAGACCTCCAAGCTCATCCAGCCCAACCTAGCACCCAGCCCTAGCCAATCAACCAGACCATGGCACCAACCAGGCTTTACTTCAACACCTCTAGGGTCGGTGACTCCACCACCTCCCTGGGCAGCCCATTCCAATGCCAATCACTCTCTCTGTTGACACTGCTAATTTTTTAATTTTTTTTTTTCTGCTAACCAGTTCTAGAACCATTTCATTCTGAGGTGATGAGCCCTCATTTAGAATCATCGTGGGTTAGGAATTGCTCCATTTTTCATGTCAAACGCTAATAAAAATGATTTTTTTTTCAATTATGTGGGGTTTATTTTTTAACTGTTGAACTGCCTTCCTTTGATTCTCTTTTCATATCTCAGCCACTTACTTTACCTACCAATTACTCGACACTTTTCTCAGCTCTGATGTGTGGGGGAAAAAAAAAAAAAAGTTTTATTAAAGTTTTTTCCACTTTTGGAAAGTTATTCCTCAAATTTTCGTTTGGACTGTCATGTTGCTTTCAGATTTACCCTGTCAAACTTTATGATCTGTTTCTTCTTGCTTGTTTACATGCTATCACATGCCTTGCAGTAAAGAAAAACTGCACAAATCTTTCCCTTGACTTGGTTTTTTTTTTTTGCCCTGGGGGCTGCTTTTGGTGTCTTTCTTCCCCCAGTTTTACCCGCTATGGGAGGAAAAAAGGAAACAAACTTTCTCTCACTATAAAATTCCAGTGAAGTCAAAAACTTATTCAGTTAGTTTCTCTGAAAACTATCAAGCTCTCTAAGACCAAAGCTTAAATTGCCAGAAAGATGCAAACCCATCACAACAGAGAGTGACAGTGCAATGTAGAGTTTGAAAAACAGCTCCTGCATAAAGGGAATGTTCAGAGGGTTCAGCCTCTTCTAACTTTTCCAGAGCAACATTCATTTGGTGACAAGCAACATGTGCCTGCCACAGAATAAGTAGGGTGTTTGTGTTCTGGCTTGAAAACACCTCTGGAGTGAGTGAAACTTCTGTAGTACTTTTCCTGTCATAAACCAACCAAACAAACAAATAAAAACCCCAAACCAAAACAAACAAAAAAGCCCCAGAAAAAAACCAAACACCAAACCAAACACCAAACCAAACACCAAACCAAACACCAAACCAAATACCAAACCAAACCAAATCAAAAGCAACACAAAAACAGAACAAACCAAAACACAAAACCAAACCAAAACCAAAATAAAACAAACTAAAACCAAAACCAAACCAAAAAACACTGAACCAAACCAAACCACAAAACCAAACAAAAAAAAGAAAATAAACAAAAAACAAACAAAAAAACCAACCAAAAAACAAAATAAACAAAACCCAAAACAAACAAAAACCAAAACCAAACAAAAAACCAAACCAAACCAAAACTAAAATAAAACAAAACAAAAAACACCAAACCAAAACCAAACCAAACCCAAAACAACAAACCAAAACCAAAACCAAACAAAAAACCAAACCAAAACTAGATTAAAACAAAGCAAAAAACACCAAACCAAAACCAAACCAAACCCAAAACAAAACAACAAACCAAACCAAAACCAAACAAAAAAACAAACCAAAACTAAATTAAAACAAAACAAAAAACACCAAACCAAAACCAAACCAAACCAAACCCAAAACAAAACAACAAACCGAACCAAAACCAAAACCAAACAAAAAACCAAACCAAACCAAAACAAATCTAAATTAAAACAAAACAAAAAACACCAAACCACAACCAAACCAAACCAAACCCAAAACAAAGCAGCAAACCAAACCAAAAACCAAACCAAACCAAAACCAAACCAAACCAAACCCAAAACAAAACAACAAAACAAACCCAAACCCAAACCAAACCAAACCCAAAACAAAACAACAAAACAAACGAAAAACCAAACCAAACCAAACCAAAACCAAAACCAAAACAATCCCCCTAACCTAACAGAAACCACCAAATGTCACTCCCCCAACCTAACAACCAACCAAGAGCCAGAAAGAGGGGAACGGAGAGAGATTTAGTCAAATGTTAGCAGCTTCTCTGTGCCTGTATGCATTTGTCTGTGCATGTCATTGGAGCAGTGCTCTCTCTCTAGATCATACACCAGCATTTTCTTTTTAAAATTCTAACAGAAGTGTTCACCAAGTTTTGAGAGCTGCCTTTATGGCAATGCTGGGAACAGCTTTGGGCCAAGGATCCAATATTGTACCCATGTCAGAAACTGACAATGTTACTTTCAGCAAAGTTGACGATACTAATTGTTAGTTGACAATTAGTCAACCAGGTTGAAACTTGAGTATTTCTGAATGGAAAAGGCTGAACCTCTACAATGCCTGACTTCACTAAAATCCCCCAGGCTTTGCAGGGCTTCTGTGGATTACAAATAAACCACAGTAAATTAATGAATCCATGGTCTTGTTATAGGGCTAGTTATGAGAGATCTTGATGCACCAGTCGTACAAAGAAACACTTTCTTTTTAACAAAGGTCTTATTTTGCTGGATAGCTAAAAGTACCTGTTCTTTTCTACCCATTTGTGACACACTGAACTCATCAGTATTAGAATCATAGAATCATAGAATGCTAAGGTTGGAAGGGACCTCAAAGATCATCCAATTCCAACTCCCTGCCATAGGCAGGAACACCTCCCACTAGAACAAGTAGCTCGAGGTCTCATCCAGCCTGGTGTCGAACATCTCCAGGGAGGTTGTGGAGCACAGAAGCACAGAATGTGATTGAAGATCACATTTGCTTGAAGATCACATTCTGTGATTCTGTGCTTCACAACTTCCCTGGCAAACCTGTGCCAGTGTCTCACCACCCTCACTGCAAACAACTTCCTCCTAATATCCAGTTTCAGTCTCCCCTCTACCACGTTAAACCCATTCCTCCACATCCTGTCATTACAAGACTTTGTCAGTAGTCCCTCCCCAGCCCTCCTGTAGGCCCCCTTCAGACACTGGAAGGCAGAGCCCCAACTCTCAGCCTGTCCTCCTAGCAGAGCTGCTGCAGCCCTCTGAGCATCTTCATGGCCTCCTCTGGACCTGCTCCAACACTTCCATGTCCTTCTTGTGCTAGGTGCTCCAGAACTGCACACAGGACTCCAGGTGGGGTCGGAGGAGAGCAGAGCAGAGGGGCAGAATCCCCTTCCTTGCCCTGCTACCCACACTACTCTTGCTGCAGCCCAGCACACAGTTGCTATCTGGACTGCACTCACACTGCAGCCTCATGTTGAGCTTTTCATCACCCCGGGACCTTTTGCTCAGGGCTGCTCTCACTCATTCCCCACCCAGCCTGAGTTGTACTTGTGCTCAGAATCACTTAGCAATACTTTTAAATATTTGTAACCCAAAATTTGTCAAGGAATTTTTATTATACCTTTCTCAATCATTTTAAGGAAGCAGACAATATCTGACAGCCTGTTACTTCTTCTTCAAATATCCCATGACGTTGATTGCTAGCATAAAATATGTTTTGCTTGTTATTATCCATAAATTCTGTTTTCTAGCTGCTTCCTTTAATTTCTGCCTTAGCTCTTCTGTTTGTCTCCTCCCACTCTCACTGCTGCTGTTGCTGTTCTTCTGCCCTTCCTTTTTCTGCACTTGTGGTGCTCTAAATCTGTCAACCAGATGTAACTTGCAGGAGTCCTGATTACAAGCAGATTTGCAAACCCTTATATGTTACTTTCTATTAAAAAAAAAAAAAAAAAAAAAAAAAAAGTTGATTTGGGATTTGGAAAAACTCCCCACTTAGCCCTTTAAATAGAAAGAGAAGACTGTAACTCAGCATTGGCTGCTGGTGAGCACTGCTGAAACCACCTTGTGGCTGGAAACAGATTTGTGATGTTGTTTGGATTTTTATATGGTGATTTATACCAATGCTATTAGCAAGTGTGTGTAGGAATGAGTTTTGTTTTCATTTGAAGCATTTCTAAAGGTGTGAGACTTTGTGGTGCCAGGGAAGGAGACAAGGGAAGACTGTCTGGACTTCTGAAAAAAACATCCCAGTCAATTTCAATGATGTGTACAGTAGCTATATTTCAACTGTAGGGCTGCTCTATGTTGTTGCATTACCCTGGGAAGTGCAGTTTTATATTCCCTTGCCAACATTCACAGAACTAACTACACTGACTAACCAAAACTTGCCTGGCAAAAATGCTGTCTCTTCCCAGACTCCTGAATCAATAGCAATATTGATAGCAATATCAATATCAGTAGCAATAGCAATATTGATAGTAATAGCAATAGAAATATCAATAGCAAATTCAGTCATGTTGATGAAACCTGTTATGATAAGCAGCATGTAAAACACCTCTTCTTCCCTTCTTCGTATGCAAGCAAACTTGCTCATGGATGGGCAGTGTGAAGAAGCTGGGTACCCTTCTACTGCACAGGACACTCTCAGCTGCAAGTCAGTGTCCAAAGACAGAGAAGAATAGAATCTAGTTATGAGAAAGGAGACACTAAGACAATGTGGGACACCTTTCTGAGCAGCATTCACCACAGCATGACAGTTTTCCTTTAGAGATCATCAAATAATGCTATTGGAATTATAGAATCGTAGAATCATAGAATGGTATGTGCCCAGGTGGCCAAGAAGGCCAATGGCATCCT
>VWZE01000032.1:822-24794 GCA_013396675.1 Eubucco bourcierii
CCAGACTAGGCTCAGCTGGCTGAGACTTAAGGACTGAAGATCCATTTACAGCTTAGCACAATATACAAGCAGATATTTACACAACATACAGGAATATTTACAGAAATATACAAGTTAAAGGTAATACAGAAACACAATACCCCTACCAGAAACCAGAGTCCCCAGGAGGGGCCCTCAACCATCCTTTCACCTTCTTCCCACCACTCTACTTTAACCCAGACTTTGCCTTATGCACAAGGTGAGTTTGGAGGATTGGCATGGGGGGTTAGAAGCAGAGCTTCTGCTTCTAAGCAGAGTTAGTTAGGTTAGCAGAGAGAGGCCAGAAGCTCCCAGAGAGACAGAGATGAGACTCTGTGTGTCTTATCTATGTTTGTCTTTTTGTTCTTATACATCTCAGCAAGCCTATGAGTGAAGTAGACAGCACCAGTGTTTTCTTTTCACAGCCTATAATATAATTTTCTCCACTAAAATACTCCAGTTAGCCTCAAACCAGTGCAGTAGACTTCACCTGGCAGGGCAGCACAGGTCAGGACAGAGTTACAGCTCTGCAGTTCCCTAGAGGGCCACAGAAGCTTCTTCCTCAGCACTCCCCTCACAAAAATGTTATGGCTAATATGGTGGAGATGGACACCAAAAGTAAATCTATCTGTAGCCTTAGAACTGCATGGGCATCCTTCTCCCACATTGCTTCACCACTACCCTTGACTGCTTTAGACCAAGCCATTGCAGTGTAGTTACTTTAATTTAAACCAGGATGTCTGCAATCCACTGACAGAGGGTTGGATGAGGTGCTAAGTTCAGAAAGACGACAGTTAACAAATTATGACCCTTTTCTCTCACAAGTGAGTATCAGAACTTGAAATAGCTGTGAGAAGATGAGCCATAAACATCCCGCAGGTTGGCAATCACTGCGATGCCCTGATTAGCAAATGCTACTAATCTCTCTCATGTTTTTCCTCCAGGCTTTGACAGCCTACAGATTCCCACAGAGACTCTGTTTTACAGTGTCCCTAAAAGGTAATTAGCAGCAATAAAAATTGTTTTTGAAACTGTTGGCTGGATAATAGCGTGCACAACACAGGAGAGGTTTGAGTCTCAGCACTGGCTATGACAGGGCATGAAATGCCTCCAAAGCCATGAACAGTCCAAAACAAAGGCCTGTGTTTTATGCCTCCCTCATACAACAGCAGCAATCTGGGACATGCAGGGAAGGTATTCCTTCAGGCAGGGAAGAAATGTAAAACTAAGATATTGTGTTTAACCACTATCCAAGCAGAAGAACTCTCCCTTGTGGAAACTGAATTCAGAGCTGTGCTCCTACGCAGGAATGGCTGGAGCCAGCAGGAGACATAGTTATGCATCTTCACTTACTTGAGGAGGTTTGAAAGGGGAAGAAGTTCAGTGTGGTGGTGTTTTACCATTCAAGCTCATGTCCTGTCCTGAACTTCTCCAAACGACTCTTTATTCCAGTGTTCCTGCTCTCCTCAGAATTTCCTTCAATGTACCAGAAAGAAATGGCTTGAATGGAGTTGTGCCATGGACTCTCCGCTGAGCCTTACAAATTGCAGATCTCTCAGTGAACCTACAGCTCCATGCCTGTGCTGCTTAGAACTCACTGCCTTCAACTCTTGGAAACAGCACATTCTACCTTCCAAACAGTAAAAGAAAGAGCAAAAGGGAGGCTCGTGAACTATACAGCTACCAGGGGTCTGAGCCTGGCAGAAACAAAATTGCATGCCAGAGTGGAGAGACAGGGCAGATAGTGAACCCTCCTGAGTTCCACGTGTTCCTTTCTCTCTGCCCCTTTCAGTGGTTTTGGTCTTTGCACCTGACAAAGCAGTCAGCTTTGAAGCAGCTTCCTGTGGGTTGTAGATGGCACATTATCATTGGCATTCTGACAGGGAAAGTCACCTCGAGTGTTGTGACTGAGAGTGAAACAGAGCTTATTTTTAAAGGCTTGCACCAAGAACTTTCTCCTTTAGTGTTGTTTTAAACTAAAAAATGTTTTAAAATAGATACATTAACAGTTGTACATGGCCATCACACCAGCACTGGTAAATTTGGAGTTGGTAGGCTGGTCAGTTGTACATCCTCTGGAATTCATCTCCATGTGAGAAATCACTACAGCAGTAGTCTTCTCCTATAAATCAATTGGAGCATCACATAACGTTAAAACCTTAAAGACCTTTTGCTTTGGATAATTTTTTACTGCGTTGTTCTTTATCTCTGTTAAAGTCACACATCTGTGGAAAAAAAGAAATTTCAATTTACAATTCAGAAATTAGTTGCAAAGTTTCTGTGATTAGAAAATAGTCATCCATAATATCATAATAAAAATTATCCTTCTTTCACTGGCAAGTATCTCTTTGTGAAACTGACTTCTGGAATGGTTCAGACCGATATATTGAGTCTTTTATTAAAAAGATTATGCCTGAGCATACAATTCCTGCATGTATCCTGAGTGCTTTCTATTTTTTTTTTAAAACCTGGTTCATTAATAGTATTCAATATCAAATACCCCCAAAGACTGAAAAATTATAGAGGAGATTTTTTTTTTTCAGAACAGATACTATGCCTAAATAAATTTCACAGAAATGCTCTGGATGAAAATTAATTTCTACTAGGAAAATATTTAGACAAATGGGTCTGGGTTATTTGGCCTAAATTCCAAAATAGTGTTCCTGCTCAAGTACTTCAAGGGCTTTGATGGGTTTCTGATTGGCATTAAATGCAAAACACTGAGTGGACTGTAAATGAAAAGTGAGTGGAACAGCTTTTGATCAGTGGTTGCAACACTGATTGATACCTTTCCTTGGCTCATCCTTCACAGAGTTTACATCCACAGTGACCTCTACAAAAGCAGATCAAATCTTGTTTTATTGAGCTGACACTGTGCCATCTAACTATAACAAGCATATTTCACATGTTTAAAGAGTTTCTAGACCTACCCTGTCCTGGCACTGGAAGAGCTGAGTGGAAGAGGCTAGACCTGACATTGACAAGAAAGCACTTTCATTTGGACTACCAAGAGGTCACCACTTTCCTTTGCATGGTGCGTGACTACAGAAGATGCAAGGTTATGGGGGTCTGTGGAAAAAATACTGGGGATTTAAGGACCCTGAAGAGCCCTTATCAGCTAGACAGCCTCAGACACTCAAAGAAGGACATGTTCTGAGCTCTTACCTCCCTCTTCTCTGCTGATTTCCAGCCAAGCACGCACACACAGGACTAATACAGTGTGCAAGAGCAATTGGGGAAATGAAATGTCTGTTTGATAAGGGATCAAAATGTAATAAATGGAGGTAGGTTGAGGAGTGCTGCCAGAAGGACCAAAGAACACACTGTTTTTAAATACAACCACCAAAGCACTGCAGTGGCTGGTATGCTCCTACAACAAGAAAGTAGTTACTACTCGGCAATACCAGAGTTTGGAGACTGTGGGGTGAAGGCTTGTTTTTCCAAAGGCTTTTCTCACCAAGGAATGCATGTCATTCTCATAAGGCTAATAGCTGCAGGCATGCTAGGAGCTCTAGGAGCCAGATCTCATTCTAAACACTTGTAATCTTAATATGAAAGAACAAAGGGTTATATCCTGCCATTGATACTGTTTCAGGTCTCTTAATGGACGTAGCTTGGAGGTCCAGATATAGATCTACAGCAGGATACAGTCAGAATGACCCAAACTGAGCTAAAAGAATAGTGTCTTCCTACTTCAGCTTAGTATGACGTAGCACTTGCACATAATGGACTCCAGATTTTCTTCTAAAAGAGTTGTCAAACCACCACTGCATCCTGGTGAAGGAACGCTTGTACAGCAAATCTCAGCCCTAACAACAGATCTAATAAATCTGTTATACCACTCTACACTGAGAAGTCTCTGCAGGTTTTTTTAGTTCAGCCTTTGCAAGTAGGGTATCTTGACTGAGACCACAGCTGAATTTCTTACTGGTAAAACGAACCACCTTAAAAGCTGATGGATGATGCTTCTCCACAATGCTTGGTACCAAACTTGCTGTGTCTTTCAGTTCATGCAGATCAACGTCTGAGCAATGAAGATGTATTTTAGAGCTACCAACCAAGCCACTGAATATTTAGCCTTTGTCTGTAGTATGTGCATTGCTGCACAGATCAGTAAAAAACATCAGCCACAGAGGATTCAGCTGAACAATATTTTTAGAAGTCAGCTTATTCTTCTACTGGTGATTACGAGCCCAAACAACTCCCTACAGCTTAACTTCTCTTTAAACTTCTCCTTCACAGTCAGAGGGAGTACTTCAAAAATATCTGAAAGGATTTTTTACTTTTTTTCCCCCCAGTTCCCCAAATCTCCACAAAGCTGTTGTGGATAATTGCAAGAGGAGCTTCCACATTTATTGGTTTTTTTTGTGGTAGCATGTGGCAAAACGATTTATTCAAAACTAGAGTGTACTTTAAACACGTTCCAAGCAAAAGTGCACTGAGTCCCAGAACGGAGCCCTGGACAGTCCACCTAGGCTATTGACAAACCTGGCTCAGAAAAGCAATCTTTACACTATCCAAGAGCAACAGGGCATATGACAGTGCTGCTAAAACCTTAGGAGGCTAATACTGTCCAACCAGGCCATCTGGGGCTGTTTAACTGTTCTGGCTGTGGGATACCACAACTTGGCGTGAAAGTCTGGAAGCCTCCAGCAAAATCAGACGGGACAAAATCTTCTGAGCTGAGTCAGAAACAATAATAATTCTTTTTGCTGCGAAGAAGCATAAATCACTGACTTTTGCACATTTGAGATCAGTCAGGACGATGGGAGTGGTGGAACAGCAGTGCCTATTGCTTACTGATCACCTTGAAAATGCCGGGAAAAGGAGGACTCTTTAGTCTTTATTGCACAGTAACATTTACAGTGTTGATTATTGTTCCAGTAATAAGGCCAAGTCTATGTCTATAAAGAGAGCCAGCTACAGAAGCAGCAAACAGCCAGGATGGGTCCTCACCTTCTCTGATGCTCTTTCACACGGGCCTGCCCTATCCCAGAAGAAGGTGACAGAGATTAATTTTCCCTGACATGAAAAAACAATGTATTGAATTTTAAAAATTTTTTTTCCCTTCATTGAGGCAAACTGTAAATTAGGAGAGGTCTTTCCATGTATGTCTTGGAGGGAAATAATTGTTGCCCTGATTGCTGAGACAAGCTTAAACGTGGTGTGACACAGAGAAATGAGAGGTTTCCGCTTCTCATGGCAGCCCAGCTGCCATAGCTACAGATCAGTGGGTTCACATCTGGGGTGAGCTTACTCCCACCAATGGCACTGCATAAACAGAACTATCAATGACATTAGTAGGGGTGGAAAAGTGGGGACCAGTTTCCCATTGTGTTGCAGTCTCCATCCAGCATATGAGATGACAGTTCCTGCAAACTGGATCTGCTGCAGTTGTCTATGCCTGAGGGAATACAGATGTTTGAGATTCCCCAGTGAGGTAGCTTGAAGTAAAATTGAACATGTTTTTTACTGAATTGCTGAAAGATAAGGGTTAGGAACCTCAGGAGAAGGCAGAGAGGAGCTGAACTGTTGCATCTTCAGGTGTACATAACTGGCAACTGCCACCTAGAAGGAGGAGCGATCCTAAGTCTTCCTTTACATATTGCTTCTCTAAAATGTTTGTGAATGCTTCTTTTAAACATTGCCCCATAAACACTGCCTTTAAGGATATTTTTTTCTGCAGTAGGTTTAGAAGTAGGTGAGTTCGGGACAGATTGCAACAACAGTAAAGACTTCTGTTTAGAAGAGATGTATACCCTGCCCCAGCCTCTCTGGAGGTTGCTTCTCAGCTGCCTCACACCTCGGGAGCCTGCCAACTCCCTGAGGCACAGGGTGATGTTCTGGTTTGATAACATTTTTTTGCCTGACTCTGTGGGATGCACATGACTACCTTCAATGCAAGACAATGATGCCTCAAGCCCTTTTGGGTTTGGAGTGTGTCACAAAGCCCCAGGCTTGCATAGGCTGAATAAAGCCCCAAGGTTGCATAGACTGAACAGGGCAAAAATTCAAGCAGTGACTTAAACTTTGTGACTTTGGACTTCTTGGTGGTGATGAAAGGGAAAATGATAATGTCTGATTCTGTGATTGCTGAGACAGATATACTCCTGTAGCCATGGTTCACATTTAAATCTGAGGAGTTACTGAGAAATTTAGCCAGACTGGAAAGTAATGAGGAGGGAATCCAAGCTGATTCTGGAAGCAGGAGTGCCAACAAAGTCTGATTTCTTGTGAGTTTTTTTCTGTTTTGTGACCTTCTCCATCCTATAGAAATAACTCCAGCCACTGTTCCAGTCTCTGCACTCACTTTTCTTTGATTTTGTTTTATTTTAATGGCTATTCTTCTTGTCTGTCCTACATACAATTGATTTCATATGGCAATATTAAAAAACCAACCAATCAACCAAACAAAACCACACAAAAAAACCCCAAACCAAAACAAACCACAAAAAACAAAACACAAAGCCCAAGAAGAGGGAAGAGAACTCTAACTCTAAAATTACCAGCTAGAGTAATAGAGTAATATCCCTGCATATTGCTCAAGACTCTTAATCTCCTTCCAGTTCCTTTCCATGTCATCTGTACCTGTTACTGTTCTTCTGTCAGCTGTACTGCCCAACAGCATGCTGTGCTGGTTTGAGGCTAATTGGACTATTTCAATGGAAAAAATAGATTATAGGCTGTGAAAAGAGAGCAATGGTGATGTCTGCTTCACTCATAGGCTTGCTGAGATGTATGAAAACAAGGACACAAACATGGATAAGACAGAGCCTCTCTCTCTGGGAGCTGGTGTGTCTTCTGGGCTTCTGCTGTGTAACCCAGCTAATCATTCTGTTTCTAACCCACCTTGTTGATCCTCCAAACTCACCTTGCACATAAGGCAGACCCTGGAATAAGGTTGAGGGGTGGAAAGAAGGTGAAAGAGTGGTTGGGAGTCCCTCCTGGGGACTCTGATTTCTGGGAGGGGTGTTGTGTTTCTGTATTCCCTTTAACTTGTATATTTCTGTAAATATTCCTGTGTATTGTGTATATCTCTGCTTATATATTGTGCTAAGCTGTAAATGTAGCTTCATTCCTTAACTTCCAGCCAGCTGAGCCTAGTCTGGGTGATCTTCATAGAGTCTGGGGGAGCAAGTAACTCCCAAACCTTCTCACCCTGCACACCCTGGCTGATGGAACATAAGGCTGATAAGGATGGAAGTCTATCTGGGGTCTCTTTTACAAAGTTTTTAATTACATTTACCTCTCCTGCATGGCTGCTGGTTTTGTAGGTATATGGTATCTTCAAAATGGCTACCTGCAATCTTGCCTATCCAAAATTGGTGTGGAGGAGAGCATGTGTCAAAAATTGTTTGAAAGGAGGTAAAAGAGAGACAGGCACTATGCCTGAACAGGTCACATTGCATTTGGAAATCAGGCTAATATGTACTTTAATTTTTGTGTGTATAAGGGCTTTTATCTTTAAATACTTACTGTTCCAGAACTTTGTTTTCTTTGGCTGCTTTAATTACAGTGTTGCAGATTTTTCTTCTCCTTGTTTGACTCCCTCACTTACTGCGCTTTATTGGGTTTTCTTAAGCATACAGGAGAGTATTAGCTGCAAAATGACTGTCTATTGAACGAGGAATAATTCCTTCATTTATAAACTTACCACTAAGGTCAGAACTGTATGATACATGCAGAGTTAGACTGCTGCCAGTTTACTCAGAGAGGGTAGATTTCTCTTTGAAGCTCTTTGGCACAGGGCTGTACATCTGACACTGCAAACAGAAAATGCAACAAGCCAATTCAAACCATGTCTGATAATTGTGGCCCCTGCAGGGTGACTGCAATCCAACCTGAGCTGAGAATGGTGACCTGTGAGAGGCCACGACCTATTTATTTTCTTCATAGAGAAGTAAAGAGTGTAAATATCCCACTCTGTTGTGTGGATCAAAACAGATGCAGACTAAGAGAAAAGATCTCCCCTTTAACTGAGGAACAGGGCGAGGTTATGTGCTCATCCTTGTAAACTGAAAATTAACATAAGGCAAAATCCCAGCAGCATGAGCCCTGAAAGAAGAGGAGAGGGAGAGGAAGGAGATTTCAGTTGGAAGTGACCTACAATGCCCATCTAGTCTTGCCTGACAACTTCAGAGCTGACCAAAAGCTAAAGCATGTTGTTAAGGGCATTGTCCAAATGCCTCTTAAACACTGACAGGCTTGCAGCATTGACCACATCACTAGGAAGCCTGTTTCAAGATTTACCTGCCCTCTTGGTAAAGTAATGCTTTCTAAGGTCAGGCTTAATCTTCCTCAGTACAACTTCGAACCATTCCCACAAGTCCTGTCACTGGATCCTAGGGAGAAGGGATCATAGAATCATAGAATGGCTTGGGCTGGAAGGCTCCTCCAAAGGTCATCCAGTCCAACCCCTTCTGCAGTCAGCAGGGACATCCTCAACTAGATCAGGCTGCCCAGAGCCCTTTCGAGCTTCACTTCGAATATCTCCAGAGATGGGGCCCCAACCACCTTCCTGTTGCAGTGTTCCATTACCCTCATAGTAAAGAATCTGCTCCTAACATCCAATCTAAACCTGCTCTCTTCTACTTTGAAGCCATTACCCCTTGTCCTGTTACCACAGACCTTTGTAAACAGTCTCCCTCCATCCTTTTTTAGGCCCACTTCAGATACTGGAAGGTTGCTATTAGGTATGCCTGAAGCAGCCTCTTCTCCAGACTGAACATCTCCAGCTCCCTCAGTCTGTCTTCACAGCAGAGGTGCTCCAACCCCCTGATTATTTTTGTGGCCCTCCTCTGGACCTGCTCCATCAGGTCCATGTCCTTCCTGTAATGAGAGCTCCAGAGCTGGATGCAGTACTTGAGGTATTCACCAGAGCAAAGGAGCAGAATCACCTCCACAAAAGATGTTGGTAGCACATCTTTTGTTGCAGCCCAGGATGTGATTTACCTTCTGGGCTGTAAGCACACACTCTCTGCTCAAGTTCAGCTTCTCATCTGTCAGCACCCCCATTCCTCCTCCTCAGGGATCACCACCTCCCTCTCCACTTCCCTTCCTCAAGAGCTGTAGAGAGCAATGGAAAGCGGTAAAGCCAAGTATCATCTAGATATAGTGCAGAAACAAATCTCTCAGATACAGAATCTAAAAGAGCTGCAGTAGCACAAATACCAGCCAGGTATTGGTGTCCTTTGAACACGCTTTGTCCAAGAATTTGGTGTAGCTCCCCTCTCTGCAAAATCACTCTGGCTGAGACATTTCATGATTAAATTGGGCTAAGAAAGTGGCTAAGAAGAGTCACCCCTTGTGGTGACAAGGTTCACCAGCACGACTTTAGGGGCAAGATCCTTATCGTAACACGCAGTGTGGTTGGAGTCCAACCTTAGAAGAGACCAATTCCAGTCTTGGAAGAGACCTCAAGATCACCAAGACAAATCTTGGAAGAGACCCTTAAGATCATCAAATTCAGCTGTCCAAAAGTGCAGTGCAGGTGGATGCAAGAGCCAGGTGTGGTTCTGGGAGCAACCACGGTTGGATTCATCAAGCAGCGGCAGGAAGAGCAGCTGATGCTAATGAAGAAAAACAACGACTTTTTAATGTTTCCTACCTCAGAATGAGATGCAACTGTGCCTCTGAAATTTGGAATCCAACTCCTAGAGCGAGAGGGATTAGGTAAAACTCCTGCAAGCAGTCCTTCTGGTGGCAGAAAACTGTCCAAACAAACCCAAGGCTGAAGAAATTGAAAGCAGAACAGTATCTTGTCTTAGCCTGGATGATGTGTAGGAGAGCCTGAATGGTCTTTCTAATCTGTAACTATTCTCCTAACATTATGCTGAAGGATAGTTCTGCAATATGAATTTTATGGTGCTAGTTTCAGTCAAAATATGTGTTGCAGGTCCCACTTTTTTGGAGGTGTGAAACAACTCATTTTAAATTCCTCCACCTTTGCAGCAATTGCTGCCAGGACTGAGGTGATTTCTGCTGACATATTCAGTTAAGTCATGCTGAACCATATCTTTCTGGGATGGATGGTTTAACTTCTTTTCTTCTACCTAGGCATGAGTGTGCTCTTCTTCCTGTGCCTTGTACAGCAAACACTTGTGAAATTCACCATCCGGCCCTTTAAACATGCATGGCACACAGGCATCACAGCAAAGCACTGTCTTGGCAAACACTGTGATACAGAGCAGAGAACGATCTTGGATTCTCAGAACTTAAATACTGTACATTTCAGCAGGGCACTGAACTGCAGGACAAAAAGAAAATATGGTCCTAAGTCCTCCATACACACAACAGAGCTCACTGTTTTCTTTAAAAATCCAGATGAAAGCATTCAAAGGAAATTACGGAGTTTGCATCCCTGAATGGCATGAATACACCATGAAAGCCATTGCTGTGGAGCCTGGATGCTCAGCCCTTCCTGAGAAGTAGGACTTGGAGGATAGTTACTGAGAGCTAAACTATTGAGGGCCATGTGCCAAGGCCAAGGAGCACTGAGGGGCTCATATCATGCTTGTGCTGCTTAGGTCTCTTCTAGGTCAGGCTCACAATGCAGAGACCTGTGCAGAGCACAGCTAAACATGCAGTGTGCAGGCAATCAGATGTTGGGGGCTCTAGCTGACGTCCTAGCCTTTTTCACTTGAGTAGAATAGTTATTATTCCAATCACATCTCAGACTGAAGACTGCAAAAGTGAGAAGCTAAAATCGCAACATCCTGTCAGAGGAGAAAAAAAAAACCAAAAAACCCACAAACAAAAAAACCCCCACCAAAACAAAACAAAACAAAACCAACCAACCGAACAAACACAACCCCCAACAACCAAAAAACAACCCCAAACCAACCAACAAACAAAAAAACCCCAAAAGGAGATATTGGTGCTTGCAGCATTTTTAAGAGTAGGAGAATCTTCCTACCTGACAGCAGAGGTTGATCTAAACAGGACTTGCTTTTGAAGCCTGAGAGCTGTCTGTAGGTTTCATTTGTGGATGCTTCTTTTCATTCAAATGGAATTTGGACAGTGTTTTGCACCGAGTGATTTCCAGAAAAACTTGTTCTTCATCCTGCTGGAATTTTTAAGGAGCTATTTGCCCAGGCTGTCCACAAGAGTGTCTCTTGCAATACTTGATCCCTCAGAGAACAATCAAGGATGGAATAGCAAAAAAAAAAAAAACGTTGTGCAACTCTGTTTTTCTCTTGGAAATAACAAATACACTGGAATGTGGTTTCAGTCCATTCCCATCTTTATTTGAACTCCTATCAAGAAGAAATAATACATTCTTCTTCTGGAACAGGAGCTATGTCAGCCAGTATATTGGCACATCTGTGAAATGTACAGGCTTATTTCAAAACAGTGTCTTCTTCTGGAAAGGAAGTTGCACTGAGTCTCTTTTTAAGTCACTGCCCAACCACACGACAGTGGGATGAGAGTTTGTCCTGCTTTGCACAGGATCTCCGCATTCCTCAACTGACTGAAGCCCTTTTGGAGCAGTCCATTTTGATGGTTCTGTGGGTTACAACATCCCTATCCTTTCTTGTAGCAAAGCCACCCTTCCACCCCAGCTCCTAGCAAACCTCTTTTCACAGCTTTCTTGACCACCGAGAGCCCTTTACCTCCACTAGCCCCTAGCTGTCCCAGTGCCCATGCAAAGACCATGCTGTCCACTAGCCCTGGGAACCAGCTGTCCTCTCACTCATCCCTTCACTGTGTCTGGGATCTGCTGCTGCCACTGTGAAACACAGAGGCCATATGGCCCATGGTGATAGTCAGACACTCCCACGGGCAGGAGGAGCCACCCCAATTGCCCCCGGCTCAGACACATCATTGGGATGCAGTTCCTACAGTTTTCTCCACAACTGCAAGTCTGCTGAGAGAACAAAAGGAAGGGCAAGAAACGTAGGTGCAGAAAAGTAGTCCTCCTATGACTGTGCAGTCTCCTCGTGGACGTTTCATGACTTTGCGCTCACATGACACCCCAGTGCTGCATCTGGAAGCACTGGTGGAGGTAACAATGATTTCCTCCTTGGACAGCATGGCGAGTTCCTCATCTTCACAGACATCCCCCTACCACAACCACATGCACACCAGCCCCCTCCCCTCCACTGTGCGTAAAACATCTCCCGTGTTGCATTCATATTTTCCTACTAGCAGCACATCCTTTCAGAAGTGTGCTTCCTCCTGACTTTCTTCTTGGCTCTGAGGAAACTTTCTTCCCAAGTCAAATGGCAAGAAGAAAAAAATTGCCAGGGTTTTTGGACCCCTTGCAGGGAGATTCCTTTCTTTACTGCAAGGATGCGCAGAAAATCGAACTGAAGTATTTCAGAAATGTCCATGGAAAGAGATGAGGGCTGGAAAGGAGATGGGAGGACTATGTCTGGACAAACAATTGATTATAGTATTTGGCTTGCTGGTTTTGGAATTGCCTTCCTAAAAGCCTGGCAGGACTCTGTACAGGAGAGTTTTTAAAAACTCATAGAGTCCTTTTACTCCCCCCCTCCCCCCACAGTGCTCAGTTTGCTTTTAAAGTATCACCACATAACTAAAAATTCAATATTTTGTGAACAAGCATTAACTGCTTTTTGAGAAACCTGTGTCTTAGCAAAAGTATGTGGTGGTGAAGTAACCAAGAGAAGAACAACTACCTGCCCATTTGCACAATTTGTCTGCTCTAATCAGCCTCTTGACTTGCCCAGCATGTAGAAGCCGATGTAACTGTCCCGATACTCACTACAGATTGAAACTCTCTGCAAAACTGGGCTTTTCCTGCCGAACACTTGCACACTGCAGCTGTGAAGTTTCAAAATTTTATAAGTGGTTTTTATTGTTTGCCTTGCACAGCAAATAAAATGATGAAAAACTGACTTTCTCCCCGGGTTTGCTGTTTTTGTAATGATTCCAGCAACTACCACACCACTGAATATCTCTTAATGAATGGACATCAACATTTACGCTGAACAGATGGATTTTAAGAAAAAGGGCAGTAATTCACAGCCTTGTCTTTCCGTGTTCAGCTGCACACTTTTTCTATTATTGTCCTCTATACACTTTTTTTCCAACCACCCAGCTCTATGTTCCTAAAGAAACACACATTCTTTTCAACTTGGAACCATGTAAGTATAGCAAGTCACCTACTAGGAATATGTAGGTCATGATATTATATGACTTACCAAGCTCTGATTCAGTGATTTATGCTCTTTTTCATTTACTTCAGCACCACTAGCCACTGTTAAAGGTGCCAAAAAGAATACAATTTATTATGGTATGGTATGAAATAATAGGAAGAAAAAAAAAAAGGTATTTTTCATTACTTAAATACCTGTTTTAGGTTCATTTTGGGGAACATTATTTCCATTTATATTCAGAAGGAAAATTACTATGTTTATTTTACTGTTGTTAAGTTAGATGAACAGGCTATACTCACTTGTTAACAAGGGGAGTACTCAGTACTACCATTAGTCCCATTAAAGTCAGAGATAGACTAGAAGTGACATGCAGAAGAGACCACCCTGGTCTGAGATGAAATGTCACAACTCTGCCAACTCTGGTGCACGTGAGCAGGTTATGTCCCTTTTCAGGAGTACAAAATGCTCAGTGCCCCTGAACATTGCCTACTGAGACATTGACTGTGACAATCTGGTTTGGAGGGAACAAGAAGTCATAGAGTTTTCTCGACTGAGCATGTCTCTTTCATACAATAGACGATAGACCTTTCTTCTAAGCTGCTGGATACCTGTTGTGAGAGCAGATAAAGGAAAATCGAGGCAAAATGGGAAAGAAAAACACATTTTGTATACTGCAGACAGATTAACAAAGAAGTAAATAAAACACAGTAAAACAAATTTCAAAAGGTAATTAAGCAAGTGTATCGTAGAATCATAGAATCATAGAACGGTAAGGTTGGAAGGGACTTCAAGGATCATCTAGTTCCAACTCCCTGCCATAGGTAGGGACCTCCCACTAGTACAGGTTAGTCAAGGCCTCATAGTAATAGTGCTCCCTGTAGAAAAGACAGAATCAGAAAGATTTGTGGTAACAAAAGATTTTCAGCAAAGGACTGAAAAATGCTTCATTTTTAGATCTTCACTTGCATTATAGAGATGTCAAGTCTCAATCAGTGTGCTCTGAACCAGATAATTTGTATTAATTTTGACAGAAAAACAATGGAAATGCTGTCAGAGAGGAAACCCCAACACTTGAAGAATTTAGCTTGATTTTACTGGTGTCAGTCATTAACATAGTTTTAGTAGAAGCATGTTCATCTTTTCAAGATGGTTTTTGTTATGGGAGAATATATTTTTATAATGGGAGAAGCTCATATACCTGTTATATTGTTGTTTGTTTTCTTTTCTGGAAAGCAAATCAACTTTAAAACATGAAGTTTAAAACATAAAAATAAGAAGAAACACAACTATTCAAAATGAGGAGGTAGAGCTAAATTTTGTGACTACTTTAAGATGTGCCAGGTATCCCAACCTTCTGCCACAGGGCAACAGAAAACGGGAACTTGTGATATCCTGTCTGAAAAATAGAGTACCTTCAAAATTTCCCCACAGGAGCACTGCACTGACATGTAACTTCCACACCAAATTAGAGCTCTCTAAGTTAAGGTTCATATGGCTATGATGGAAAGAGGAGCCTGGAGATGTGTTAACACCTACAAGTCTTCAGGAGACTCTGAGGACACAAGCACCTCTTAGCAATGTAACCAACTTTGATGTTTCCCCAGTGACAACATTTTCTAAAGAGGAGACAACTCATAGAACACTTAAGAAATTCTCCCATGTATAAAAGCAGATATAAATTTACCGTATTCCTTTTGCAGGAAAGAAAATGCTTAGGATAATCTCAGTCAACCACTGTTGTCTCCTCTAGGTATATTTGACACAAAAGACACACAGTGCTGGTTTGAGGCTAATTGGAATATTTTAATGGAGAAAATAATATCATAGGATGTGAAAAGAAAACAATGGTGATGTCTACTTCACTCATAGAGTTACTGAGATGTATAAAAACAAGGACACATAGATAACACACACACACACACACACACACACACACAGAGTCTCGCCTCTGTCTCTCTGGGAGCTTCTGACCTCTCTCTGCTAACCTAACTAACCACTCTGCTTCTAACCCCCCTGGCTGATCCTCCAGACTCACCTCGTGCATAAGGCAAACCCTGCGGTAAAGTAGATGGGTGGGAAGAAGGTGGAAGGGTGGTGGTTGGGAGCCCCTCCTGGGGACTCTAGTTTCTGGGAGGGGTGTTGTGTTTCTGTATTACCATGAACTTGTATATTTCTGCAAATATTCCTGTATATTGTGTAAATATCTGCTTGTATATTGTGCTAAGCTGTAAACAGAGCTTCGTTCCTTCACTTCCAGTCAACTGAGTCTAGTCTGGATGATTTTACAAAGTGTAGTGGAGCAGGGAACTCCCAAATCATCACGCACACAACAACAACAAAACCCACAAACTCAAACAACTTTTAACCAGACAGGAATGTCTAAATATAAACAGAGATGCTGAAAAGTTCAGTCAGTCACTTTTATAGTTGCAGAAAGTCGTAAGGTCCTTCAAGTTAATATAGGCTCCACGATTCTGAAGCCGACACGTGAAAGTTATCTTGAGCACATGACTGTTACTGTTTGGAAGATCTTTATTTGATGCTGGAACTTCATTCAGCATGTGTTTTTCTGCAAGTGTCCCAGCCCAGATATCATAAGTGGATCCATACATTAACCCATTATAAGTTGCCTGCACAGATGTCAAGATACATTTAAAGCAGAGGATTCACCGTGTCTCTCTGCTAGCTCCACATGAACTCTGAACTGATGTGCCACTCTGGACACTGCACCTGAGTGTTGTGTGTGGGTATTTCGGGGGGTGTGTGTAACTGTTGTGTCCCCACAGAAATGAATAGCTTTTCCTGTAAAATGCAATCTCCCTGTTGACTTGTTTTGCTTAGTTCTATTTCCCTTCTGCTAAGGCCCAGCACCTTGCTTGGTGCTCACGAGATTCAGTTTCAGATGTTACGTGAGCATGCATGCACGTAAGGAAAATGATGATGCAGTTGGATTTCTATGTACAGTTTACCTTCCTGTGTCCTATTCAGACAAGTCCCATCACAGCCTTCTGCAAACCACTAACAAATTTTCATGAGATTTGGATCCTTCTATACCACACAGGTTTATTCTAATTTAATTTATATAAATGAGTTAGGAAATTCCACAGAAAGAGAACCAGAGATTGCTTGGACTAGGTTTTTTTGTTGATTTTATTTTTAATGAGTTTTAAGAAACTTTGGGTTATAGTACCTTCTGCAGATTTCACCCTACTCTCCATTTTTTGATGAAAGAAGTGTCTTTGTTGTAGACTCAGATCTCATTAGAGTGCATCTAGATTCATGATTTGTTTGGTTTCTTTCTTATTAATATTCTCTCATGAATCTACAGCTTCACACCTCAGAACACTAAGTAGCCTGGTTCAGACCACAGATGCACAAGCCCTATGAAGTGAGGCTGAGGGAGCTGGGATTGTTTACCCTGGAGAAGAGGAGGCTCAGGGGGGACCTTATTGCTGTCTACAACTACCTGAAGGGTGGTTTGTAGCCAGGAGGAGGTTGCTTTCTTCTCTCAGGCAACCAGCATCAGAACAAGAGGACACAGTCTCAAGCTGTGCCAAGGGAAGTTCAGGCTGGAGGTGAGGAGAAAGTTCTTCACTGACAGAGTCATTGACTACTGGAATGGGCTGCCCAGAGAGGTGGTGGAGTCACTGTCCCTGGAGGTGTTCAAGGCGCGTTTGGACGTGGCACTTGGTGTCATGGTCTGGTCTTGAGGTCTGTGGTATCGGGTTGGACTTGATGAGCTTTGAGGTCTCTTCCAACCCTGGTGATACTGTGATACTGTGAAGGACTTTTTGCACACCTGAAGGACACGCACTTGCAAGACTTTCTAGACTGGGTCTAGTTCAGAAAACCTGAGAAGGTATAGTTAAACACCACTGTGTGACAATGCAATGAAATGCAAAGCACTGACTCCTGCCAGAGAATCTGTGGTGGTGGATTTTATCCTGAATCAAGAGTTTAATTTAAACCATAGCTCTTAACTGTTTACTGGAAAACACACAAGTTTTCATGTAGGCTACTGGGTCTTCTGTATGCTGCTTTTACCTCCTACACACATGGATGTTTACACATGCTTCTCTTGATATTTCTTAATTCCAGTTGAAATAAACTCAAGAAGCCACAGGTAATTTTGGATGATGCCCAAGGATTGTTGGCAGGGAATGAGACAACTCTGTGGTGCTCTGTTCAGCTTTGGAGTCACTTTGGACTTTCTGCAGAAGATGTATTTGTCATCATCACCTGTCTGATGTGCACAAGGGTTAGCAAATACATTTTTTGCTACTGGGCCAAGAACATCCTAAACTTATGACTTGGTATATGCTATTGGAGGAGACTGTGTCTGCCCAACTGCAGTGGGCTTGGGACCTGTTCGAACTGGTCCGGAGTCTCTCTCTCTTATCCATATTTGTGTCTTTGTTTTTATACATCTCAGCAAGCCTATGAGTGAAGTAGACATCACCATTGTTTTCTTTTCACAGCCTATAATATAATTATTTTTCATTCAAATATTCCAATTAGCCTCAAACTAGGACAGCAACTGAAAAAGTATAGGCAGGGGTTGGAGCTTAAGATGCCAATGTATATTTTTATGTGCAAAAAAAAAAGAACAATTGTTGTAGGGATTATCAGCAAGGGAATGATCTGCCAGGCATGGCTTACTCTCCAGGTGATGGGATGGGTGGCTGGGTGCTGACACAGCCTTACCTGTGCCCATCCCTGAAGGTCAGCTGAGCTGTCATTGCTCCACCACACAAAGGTTTCACAACTCAGACCTTGTTTTGGACCTTCAGCCAAAGCTTACCTTTCATAATCCCATATAATTCACCATGCATGCAACACACCAAATCATAATTAACCAACAAAAGTATCATGCAGTTGTAAATCAAACGAGACTAGTCATGGCCTCTGAGGCAGAAAGGACCAGACTATCCTCTCTCCTTGTGCTGGAGTGCTCATTGCCTCCTACTGTCTTCACGTGTTAAGGGCACTTAGATCCACTTCTCATCTTCCAGCCACAGACATACCAGGTGCTACCACTCAAAAACTTTGTTCAAACTACACAAACCTATCTCAGGTCTTCATAGTGCCTTCAGCCATTCATATATTATTTTAGCAGCATAAAATCTTATGCTCCTTACAAACATCTCTGCAGAAAAACTGTTGTGCTGAAGACTGGTTTACAGTGGTAATGAGTAACACTTACTGTACCACATACTTTCTCTTCTAAATTTTTCAGCAAGTGGTGGTTTGCTTAAAGGCTTCTGGCCTTGCTTTCAGTGGAATTTTCTAAATGCTTTTACTGTAGGATTCAAAGATGGAGAGGTAACTAACTGTGAAACTGCATTATCTGGAGAGATAACCCTCACCACTCCTCATCACAGTGCAGCCTTACACATTTCCTTTGAAGAATTAGGATCTTATTTGTAGGAAGAAAGGTTTCTGGTTTTCTGTTCCTCCTTTTTCCACTCAGGTAGCCAAAGAATCATAGAATCATTCAAGTTGGAAAAGACCCCTGGGATCATCAAGCCCAACCATTGACCCGACTCTAAGAAGTTCACCCCTAAACCAAATCCCCAGGCACCACATCTAAGTAACCTTTAAACACATTCAGGGATGAGAACTCAACCACCTTCCTAGGAAGCCCATAGCAGTGTCTGACCACTCTTGTAGTGAAAAAAAAATTCCTAATACCTGGTCTAAACCTACGCTGTTGCAGTTTGAGGCCATTTCTTCTTGTTCTGTCGCTAATTACCTGTGATAGGAGACCAGCACCAACCTCTCTGCAACATCCTTTCAGGTAGTTGTTGAGAGCAATGAGGTCTCCTCTTAGCCTTCTCTTCTTCAAACTAAACAAGCCCAGCTCCTTCAGTTGCTCTTTGTAAGATTTACTCTCCAGGCCGTTGATGGCTGATAGTAACTGCCACAGTGAAGTCTTGTGCTGACCTATGGGCACAGCCATTCACTATAGAGTAATCTCTTTTTAACTGATGAGCGTGTATTTAGGATGTCAATCATTTAATCCCAAAGTAGACACTTGAAATACCCAAGATGAAATGTGCCCCTCAAGGCATCTACATCCCCCTGCTTGTCATGAGAAAAGCTTAGGGTGAACTAACCAAACACAAATATCTTCTCCACCCAAGTCTGAAGGTAGGTGAGATATTTGCTTCTTCCTCTACATTTTCCAAGCCACAAGATCTGAGATATGTCTTCCCAAGTCACCCATCTCAGTTCTTCACCAGATTTTTGCAAGATCTTTTTCCTTCAGACTTTCTTCCCTGATTGAGACAGTTCCAGCACAGAAAGCAGCAGTTGGGCTTTTTGAGGAATACTTCATTTTATCTTTTCCCCCTCCACCTTTGCTTCCCACCATGGCAAGCTAAAATAGTTAAGCATTTGGGGTTTGGTTGCATCCATTGTTTATCCATCCCTGCTCTTGCTGCTATGTTTAACAGAGGAAATAACTTGCTACAATAAAAGATCACTACATGCTGGTAACATCAGATAAGCTAAGCTGGACAAAAATGTTTTCTTTGGCAATTCTCCACTTTCTTTAATTTGGTGACAGAACATGCTTTACTTCTGAAAACATGCAGGCCCCAGTTACTCTTAGTTTCACAGTTTTTCTTGTTAAACTTCATATAGAACAAGGAGAACAAGATGGCCATTTCTTTCCATGGTGTACAACTGGCTGATAAACAGCAAACTGCACATATCAAAAACCCCAGTGAATGTCATTTGCATTAGTTTTCCCCTTTCCAGAAAAACAAAACAAAACCATCAAAAAAACAAACCAAAAAAAAAAGAAAATAAAATAAAAGAAAAAAAGCTTATCAACCCCTGTCAGAATCTCCTCAGTGCTATAGTGATAGATATTTAATGTTGAGCACAGTGGAGGAAAAAGGGAGAATGCCTGAAGGGAGTCCTTTTGGGGTACAGGCAGTGTTCTCAGGGAGGAGCTGAGCATCCTCCTTGCAACTGGTAGGGAAATAGGAGCCCCCCTAACCCCATGGAATGTGATGAGGACATCACTCTCTTGGTGTAGTGAGGGACAGGGATAGAGGACTGGGGTACAGGGATTGCCCTAGGGGAAGGTTTGAACTGCAGCTTTTCTGTGGCTCCCATCAGTGGGTATCAGGCTGTGAGGTCACTCAGGAGATAGTTTGGTACACAGGGAGACAGAGAAAGAGAGAGCTGCCTCTGCTTGTCAGTTAAGTGCATGCTGGTGGTTGGGTTGGTTCCATGTGTGCCGGTGCTGGTTCTGAGGTTGAGTTTTATGCACAGTGGTCTGGACACAGCTGAGCACCTTGTGCTGGGAAACTTGAAGTGCCTCAGAGGGAAATTACCTTCATCACATTCAATAAACAAATATAGCTAAGCAAGATGTATGCATGTGGGACCACACGTTGAACTCCTCTGTCTTACGGTTACCCATCACGCAGGAGTCATGCCACTCCTAACTTTACATTTTGCACCTAACACAAAGATTTGACCTCATAAACCGTTTTTCTTCCTGAAGGTTAGAGTGTGGCAAAGCCCCTAGGAGATGCAAGGTAGCAGCAGTGCAGCAAGTATGGCATCTTTATCCTCCATCTCCCACCAAATGCCTTGAAAAGCTCTGTCTGGGCTTATTGTAGACTCACCATGTTGCACAGTAAGGGAAGTTGCCCAGGGAGGTTGTGGCTGCTCCCTCCCTGGAGGTGTTCAAGGCCAGATTGGATGAGGCCTTGAGTGACTTGTACTAGTGGGAGGTGGCCCTACCAATGGCAGGGGCTTGGAACTAGATGATCCTTGAGGTCCCTTCCAACCTTACCATTCTATGATTCTATGATTCTAAGTTCCTCTACTGATGGTGTGTAGCTCTCACAGCTCACACAGTGAGTCCCTTGCCTTCAGGATACTATGTGTGGGATTTAGCAGGCTTCACCTCAAAATGTACATTGACTGTGCATTTAAGGCACCTGCACTAAGAAGTGGTGTCTGTAAGTGATGGACATAACCAAGATCTCTTAATTTTGATGGAGTTGCTGTGATGTTCCCAGGCAGCAAATGCATCTAGCATGCAGTGAGCCATGCCGTGAGCGTCTTCCTTGCAGCATATGTACAAACTGAAAGCCTTAAATAGGCTGGATTTATTTGTTGGGTTTTCCCCCACCCTTTCCTCCCTCCCTCCCTCAATACAAACATTTATATAATAAATATTTCCAGAGTGCAATGTATAAACAGTGCACACTTAATAAAAATAAGAACTGGAAAATCTTTGTAAGAAAACAGTTGAAGTCAATTTTCTAGCTAGATAACAAATGAAGGGTGGGTTGCTTTTCTTTCTTTTTTTTTTTTTTTTCCAGATATTAAGGTGCTTTTCTGTGCTAGGTTTGACTTACTTGAGAGCAATCTGCGTAACACTGGCTGCATAAAGGCATAATTGAATCCTTTTTCCTAATTATAACCAATGTGTAATTTCTGGGACTTAACATTTGAATTTCTGCTTAAATAACTTCAAAGCAAACTATACTTTTAGGTCTTTTCCTGGTGCATCTGGTGCCAAACCACAGATGAAAGCAAAATGATGACAAAGGGCAACGACAGGGTGACCAAGTTTCCTTTGGAGACAGTAAATGCAAGACATTTCTGAGTAAATCTAGTAAAGAAGCTGCAGCAGAGCTCAGTATCCAGTGTAAGGCTGGGTACAACATACAGTCACTGGATAAACCACTGAAAGAGGCTACCAACACAGGAGATAGATTGTTCCCTGTTGAGTTCACCCCCTCTACCACTTTACAGTGATGCTTATAAGCAATGAATGTGTGCTCAGGGTCAAAAGGTTGGCACCACAGGTTAAAGAAAGCCCCAGGCTATGTCTAGTGGTGGGGATGGGTTAATTCATCCCTTGCCCCACTTTGTAAAAAGGGTTGCTACCTCTCTAGACCTTCTTTGCTCTGTTTATTCATTTTAAAGCATTTTGTATGGTGCACTGGTCTGCCCAGACCAAAATGCAGCTGAACTGGACCTTTCAGACCATTGTTTTTTGGTTTTTTGGGTTTTTTTCTGGTTCCAGTCTTTAAGGTCTAAGAACAGCTTCAATTATCATGATCTAAGGGTAATTCACTCAATTGCTTCCTCTTCTAGTAGAGTTGCAGACCTAGTTGGCATCAATGACATAAACAACACATTGCTTTTTGACAAATCAGACCTTTATTTTTACATTCCTGCTCTGATACAAGCTAAGATAGGAAAAGATTTCCTCTCCCTCAGTTTAAAAGAAACAATCTGTCTCCTTTTCTTGGAATGCTATTCTATCCCATGATTTTTCTCTTTGTGCCATGGAAATGTTGAAATCAGGTCAAATACTGGAAAGAAAAGATGGCATTGTAAACTTCGGATATAAAAAAACCCCAAACCCACCAAACAATCAAATAAGCAAAAAGAAACCCCAGTCTTGGAGTTAAAAAAATAAAGTCACTTCCAGCTCTTCTTGGGTTTTACTTTTGAACATCCTCACCTTGAGGCTTCAGCATTCCAACCTGTAAACAGTAATAATACCTTCCCATCTCAGAGAAGTGTTGTAAGAAACTTAACCTGTTCATGGTCACAGGAGGCTGGGACACGGCAATACATACATGGTTTTGGATATACAGAGCAGTACATATTTGTATACAGCCATGGGTGGAGGTATAGACTGATCTAACTTTTGTGTATGCCTCTTGCTTTTTCTTTTTCCAATATCGCTGTCTTCCTAAAACACAAAGACTCTTAGAGAGCCCAGCTTGCACATGAGCCAGCAGTGTGCCCAGGTGGCCAAGAAGGCCAATGGCATCCTGGCCTGCATCAGGAATAGTGTGGCCAGCAGGAGCAGGGAGGTCATTCTCCCTTTGTACTCTGCACTGGTCAGGCCACACCTTGAGTACTGTGTCCAGTTCTGGGCCCCTCAATTTAGGAAGGACATTGAGGTGCTTGAACGTGTCCAGAGAAGGGCAACGAGGCTTGTGAGAGGCCTCGAGCACAAACCCTATGAGGAGAGGCTGAGGGAGCTGGGACTGTTTAGCCTGGAGAAGAGGAGGCTCAGGGGGGACCTTATTGCTGTCTACAACTACCTGAGGGGTGGTTGTGGCCAGGAGGAGGTTACCTTCTTGTCTCAGGCAACCAGCACCAGAACAAGAGGACACAGTCTCAGGCTGCGCCAAGGCAAGTTTAGGCTGGAGGTGAGGAGGAAGTTCTTCACTGAGAGAGTCATTGACTGCTGGAATGGGCTGCCCAGGGAGGTGGTGGAGTCACCGTCCCTGGAGGCGTTCAAGGCACATTTGGACATGGCACTTAGTGCCATGGTCTAATCTTGAGGGCTGTGGTGATGGGTTGGACTTGACGATCTCTGAGGTCTCTTCCAACCCTTGCGATACTGTGATACTGTGATACTGTGTGATACATCAATGAAACACGTTTACTTGGCATATACTTCTTGCCTATTTTAAGTACCAATGCTAGAAAGTTTTGGTATTTGATAAACGCAGCACAATATGGGCTCAAAACCAGCTCTCACTAACAGTGCCATGTTACCATATCTTTTACAGGAATCTGTAATTAAAATGGGAAGCCATGCTTCTCCTAGACATACCTCTCCCTCCCTGATTTTCCTGGTGAAAATAATTCGTTGCTGAACTACATTTTGTTTGATTTTTTTTCTCTTTATTTAAATCAAACCAGATCTTCTTTCTTTTGTGATGCCAACACCCTCCAAAAGAGTGGATGCAGGTTCTAGAAGAAGTTCTTGGCTGGGCTGCCTCCCATATCCATGCCCACATCAATGCCAACTTTTGTTTACGGTACTTGTGAGTT
>VWZE01000032.1:24825-101240 GCA_013396675.1 Eubucco bourcierii
GCCCCCCCCCCCACCCCCCCCATACCTCTATTTAGTTTTCGCAAGCATTCTCCTGTCCTCCAGCTTTGGGAGACAGAAATTCCACGGTACTCTACCACAGGCTGCTCAACAATGTGACATCTGGAAGCTTCTTTCTCCAATGGTGGCAGGTTTACAGCAGGATAACCATCTGCTCTGGTCTGACCCACCACTTCGATTTTACTTTGCATCCCACACATATGTTAATGGGCCTCAGGCACCTCTCATTCCCTTCCAAACCAACCAGCTAGAACTTCCCTCCCCCCCTAAAAAAATCCAAACAATAACAAAAAACAAACCCCAAAAAAACCCACCCCAAAACAACCCAAAACCAAAACAAACAAACAAAAAAACCCAAAAAACCAAAGGAACCAAGAATACCTTCCAGTCCAGAATTAAGCTCAGAATACTTGATGATGATCATCATCATCATCATTATCATCACCACCATCAAACCATAGAATGCTTAAGGTTAGAATGCTTAAGGTTGGAAGGGGCCTTTAAAGGTCATCTAGTCCAACCCCCATCCCCCCACCCCCAGTGAACAAGGACATCTTTATAACTAGATCAGGTTGCTCAGAGCCCCATGAATGCTTCCAGGGGTGGGACATCTACCACCTCTTTGGGCACTCTGTTCTAGTGCTTCAAGTTTTTTTTTTAAATCTAGACTAAATCCACCTTCTTTCAGTTTAAAGTCATTACCCTTTGACCTGTAGCAACAGACTTTACTAAAAACTGTCCCCATCTTTCTCAGAGGCCCCCTTTAAGTACTGAAAGGCCACAATAAGGTCTTCTCAGAGCCTTCTGCAGGCTGAACAACCCCTACTCTCCCAGCCTCTCCTCACAGAGGAGGTGTGCCAGCCCTCTGATCATTTTTGTGGCCCGTTCCTGCTCCAAGAGGTTAGCGTCCTTCTTACACTGAGGGCTTAAGAAAAATATTTTTGCTATATTTGCATTTATATTATATTATCAAAATAGATCTATCGATTTCCATTTGAGTGGACAAACCAACACAGAAAATATTCTAATTTTTATTCAGAAGTATAGAATCATAGAATGGCAAGGTTGGAAGAGACCTCAAGGATCACCTAGTTCCAACCCCCTGCCATAGGCAGGGACACCTCCCATTAATACAGTAAACCTAAATTTTTATGTTTAAAAATTGTTTACTACTTATCTTTACATGCACTTTCCAAACATGACTTTTCAGTGTCTTGGTTACGTCTGTTTCTGGTCCTGCTCTGGTGCAACACTTGCTATTAGTTTTCCCTCACCCTTCATGCACACCAGAGGTTACAGCATCCCACTGACAAACCTTGTTGGAACAAGGAGCTAATCAACTAAAGATTACAGAAATCCCCACTTTGATTTCACAACGTGAACCCACTGTAACTCTACTGCAAAGACATGTCTCCTTTGAATACAAAATAAAGACAATGACACCCAGAGGGCAAAATGTCATCTTTATGTGTTTAGTAAACATATTTTCAGCCACTGAATCTCTACATGTATCTACACACACAAACACATGGTTGGGGGTGTGTGTGCACATAATATGGAAATTGCAGCTGGCTTCTGTTTTCAGGGTCTTCACATCTGTGGAATTTTCACTCACCTTGCCCCTTTTGTTTGCCTTTTATTTAGAGACAATAAAAGAATGGATGTGCTTGGCTTTGATAAGCAGGTCACTGATTTCTGCTACTAATAAGAAAAAAAGATGGACTTCATGATCATAGAATCATAGAATCATAGAATGGTAAGGTTGGAAGGGACCCCAAGGATCATCTAGATCCAACTGCCTGCCATCATCTGGAGCTATTTTAAACAACTTTATAGATGTATCTCCCAACATCTACTCCTGTTCAGTGAAGCTTCCATCCATCTTTCTATGATCTTAGAGGTCTTTCCAAACCTTAATGATTCTATGATTCTATGAAAACCAAAGTATTGCTGCACTGATCAGCACAAGCACTTACTAGTTTTCCCACCTGCTTAAAATAAAACATATCCACAGGAGAAATGTCCTTGTAGCAAAAGGTTCAAGCAATTTTGCTTACTTTGCCAGTAAAGAAGTATGTTATTACCATAAACAATTTAGAGATGCATTACATTTTGTTATATAACACCTGACAAATGATAAACTAGGTTTCTATTCCGGTATTATTCAGCTCCTTTTGATGCAATTTAACAGGTGGAAAAGAGAAGAAAGCACCTCCTTGTTACCAGGCAACTCTTCCCAGTCACCAGCAGATGCTCTAGGGACCAGGTTGTGGGAGCTGCTTTGTAGTGACAGTTCTCCCTTCTTCCAAATCCATATTGATGCATGGAGATTGCTTCAGTAGGGGGTCCCATCTAAGAGCTCAGAGTATTTGCAAGAGTTATATCTCTTGAAAACTATGATTTCATGTCTCACTGTCCCATTATACTGGGTGATATAAGTGGGAATGTAACCACTGACTTCCACTAAACCAACTTTTTGTCGTACATATAAGCAATTCTAAAGTTATGTGTTTATTGGTTTGAGTTAATGAACACAATAAAGAATGCACCATGCTCCTCCACAAAGTTTGTTTCAAAGGCAGTAATGGGTACCAGTACACTCCCTCCTGCCTCTGAGACACAGATCACACTCGTGTTCTTGTACTAAGTCTACTAGCCAACTCAGGGTTTATGTTATCCTTAGTGTAGTTTTGTAGCTCATAACACACTGTATGGGCTTATGTTTGCTGTTATTGGTTTGCTGTAGTGTTCTTTTATTACTCCTGTTACCCTTGAATTCATTTATATTTATTTTAGACTTTATTTAAGTGTCTAAAAATCCCCTAGAAAACAAACACATATGGAACATATGTTTCATAGGAATAGAAACCGTGATGACTTCATACATAGTATATTAATACACAGCTGGCCTAGTAAAACACAAATCACATCCACTAGCAATACTTAGGAAATGCCTTACATCACTCAAAAGCTCATTCATATTCAGGGAGCCTGGTTTGGGGTTCAGGCCTGTTGAACTCTTGTCCTCAGTGTAAATCAGAAATGGGCTCTGTGTGTTGACACCACCTTTTCTCTTGACTCTTTCCTGGCACTTGGACACATCGCCATTGTTTCTTCATCACTGGGATGAAGAAGTTATGTGATATAATGGGGTCTCTTGTGTTTGTTTTTGTTTGAAAATTGGAACATACAGGATAAAAGGAATTTTATGTCATTAGCATTATTGGAGACTTCTTGATGAAATTTCACATCCTCCCACAAATTGACCTGATCTAAACAAAGGCATGCTTGTACAGCTCCAGAAAGGATTTATATTTGGAAGAGGGAAGAGGAGAGAATTTTTTCATGTTTATCCAGGGATCTGAAAATAGTCTGAATCAAAACATTTTTTTTCTAATTGTTTTTAGCTGCAGTTTTCCATCTTTCTGACAGAAGTTTTATCTTCACCATTCTCTTTCTGCATCAATCTGTATCTTTGAATAAGATTTCCCATATGCATTAGTACTATCTTTCAACAGAGATGCATGACCATCCATCATTCATGCTGAGTGCTTTGAAATCTTCTTAGAGGGGTTGCATCCTATTTGCTTTTATCCTCCCAGTTTTCTCTTCTCATTAATACATACACTTTACAATTTTGATTTATTTTGATTCATTTTATGGCCAGACATAAAGTGAAGCTGACACATTACAAACTCTGCTGTTTTTCAAAAGAAAAATGCAGGCTGTGCAAAAGCCCCCACCTTATCTGTGTGAATGATATCTTAAGAGAAGGCCCAGACTGTTCTACCACATGGATTTCCCAAGCAGAAGGGATTGCACAGGTAGCAGGAAAGATTTGGGTTTTATGCTCTGGGTTCAGTTCCTGATGATGATGAGAAGAAACCTTAAATTTTTAGCCCAGGAAAATACTTTTTCTCACAAACTTAGGTCTGTCTAGGGAAGCTCCACACACTGCTGCAGGAGCTGTTTGACCTTTGTGAGAAGCAGAAATGCAAATCCTCAGCTCTTCTTCTAAATGACATTGTTTCAGTAGGGATTTTGCATGTAATTTTTCTGCATAATCAAAATTTCTATGTGTGAAGACAGTAGGATATTTGGGGTGCTACTTTTTTTGAGATAAATTACCTGTCAGGGACATTTTAAAGCAACTTAGAGCTGTTTATAGTCTGTCTGCACACAGTAGTTCCTGTTTGTGAGCTCCCTCTTCTGCCTGCCCACATGTGGGTGAAAGTCAAGAGGTTTTTCAGCCTCTACAGACTTTTAGCACCAAAGAGCAATATAAGAAAATATGTCACAAACATTTAGTTATGGTATGATGAGTGCTTTATTCTCAAGCTAGGTATCTATTACACCTTATCATAATACCCTTAAATCACTTAACAGATATGCAAAAACAAGTGGATGGTAAAGGAACTGGGCTTCCCTCATAAAGTATTTCACTCCCTTAACTAATGCCTGGATCCCAGGGATCCAGATGCCTTATGCAAAAGTAAACCTGTTCTTTTCAACAACAATCTTTTCAAAGAGGATAAGTAAAAAAACAGAATCAGTATGGTTTATGGTGAATCCTTGCAGAGTAGGGTTATAGGTTGGACTTG
Source organism: Eubucco bourcierii (assembly GCA_013396675.1). Lineage (NCBI taxonomy): Eukaryota > Metazoa > Chordata > Aves > Piciformes > Ramphastidae > Eubucco > Eubucco bourcierii. Next base: position 29,445 of record VWZE01000032.1, read on the forward strand.
GTGATCCTGAGGGTCTTTTCCAACTTGGATGTTTCTGTTTCTGTTAAGTAAATATCTTCCCGTTTCTCCTTCTCTGCAACCTCTTGCAATGACAAATACAACAGCACCATGGGGCTTGCTGCCTCCCAAGTGCTTGGTGCTCACTCCATTGCAGGGATTCAAGCTGCACAGAAAACAGACCCTCTGGTAACTCATCTCTTCCTGTGACCTACAGTAGTATTTAATGAACAGAGAGCTGTGATGTACTGTAGGCTGGGACAGGAGTTTTAGTGCTTCTACTCGATGCATTTAATCTGATAGATCACCCATGGAGGACAGGGGCATGTTCTGCCCAGGAGTTTGCACATTGTCTGACTTGCCACAGATGGAGTGCCATTGCTTAGATAAGTAATTTCCTTTTGCTGGTCTTTTGCTGGTGTCTAAAGTTATTTTCAGTCACCATTTTGATTTCCAATGAAAAGGAATCCCATTGACCTGCAATTAAGACAAGTGCAGAGGGGAGGATGGTAGTTCAGAGTTTCCTGTCCTTGAAATCTCCAGTTTTTACATCCTGACATTGGGGTGCAAATTGTAGCTCACATCACTAAGCAGCAAGTTCCAGATCTAAATGTGCTGAGTGTATTTGGCGTGTGTCCAGGAAGGAAGGAAAGAAAGGAAGGAAAGACTTGCACTGAAAGGCAAATCTTACTTTGATTTTTGTTTTGGGATTAGGTAAGGAAGACAAATCAACTAATACTCAGAATTTGGAGTAACTGCCTCAAGTCCTGTTACCTGGCAAACATTTCACCAACAGATCAAAAATCTACTTGACAAATTCATGAAGGAAACGTGCAATCATGCCTGTAAGTGTGACAGCGGACACAGTTTTTAGCTGAGAGTTTTTTCTCTGCACTTCAGAACCTGGAAATAAACAATTACTCCATAGTGGCTTAGATGTTTTTATATCTCTTACCTGTACGTCTACTATTAGTTGGTTTAGGCAGAAGTTGGTTTTAGGCAGACTCACTGAATGTTAGGTGTTGGAAGGGACCTCTACAGATCCAGCCCAATTCCCCTGCCAAAGCAGGATTACATCCAGGCAGGTTTTGAAAGTATCCAGAGAAGTAGACTCCACAACCTCTCTGGGCAGCCTACATCAGTGCTTCATCACCATCGCAGTTAAGAAATGTTCCCTTGTGTCAAAGTGGAACCTCCTGTGTTCTAGGTTGTATCTGTTGCTCCTTGACCTTTCACTGGGCACCACTGAAAAGAGATCATCATCTTCATCTTGACACTCACTCCTCAGATATTTATAGACATTGGTAAGATCATCTCTCAGCCTTCAGAAGACACCAGCCTAGGGATGGTTGCTTTGGACAGCCTAGATGCATTATAAATATTTCGTTCATGCTCATTGCATTATATTTGAAGAAATGTATTATGGAGACACAAACTCTGTATTAGATAATCCTAAATACTAAAATTACATCAGGTAAGTTGTTTTTTTGTTTTATCACACAAGTTTTGCCATTAAAGTTTTCTTGAAGAATGCACAGATTTGGGGTTACCTGTCACTTTTACCCATCTGCAGGACAGTACAGATAACAGGAGTGGCTTTATAGCAATGGCAAAATGCAGTCTGAGTGCAGCTCTGGGCTCTGATCCAACAGCTCTGGGTTTCCCTCATCAGATATGTCCCCTGTAACTACGGATGGACAAGTAACAGTACAGAACAGCTTGCAATTTATTGCTATAAAGCACATTCATCTCTTCCCTGAGAAGTTTATTCTAAAATACTGGAACAGACTGACAATTCAATTGTGAAGAAAACATGAACTGGGATGTGTGGAGAATCATAGAATGGTCTGGGTTGGAAGGACGCTGAAGGCCATCTAGTCCAAACCCTTCTGAAGTAAGCAGGGGCATCCTCAACCAGATCAGGCTGCCCAGAGCCCTGTCGAGCCTCACTTTAATTGTCTTCAGCGATGGGGCCCCAACCACCTCCCTGGGCAACCTGCTGCAGAGTTCTACCACCCTCATAGTAGAGAATCTCTTCCTAACATCCAATCTAAATCTGCTCTTCTCTAGTTCCAACCCATTGCTCCTTATCCTATCACTATAGGCCTATGAGAACCCAAGTTTCTGTCTCAGAGCATAACCACACTTGGTTTGGTGCCAGCTTCTCCCTCTCTAGCGTCGAGCCTCAGAGCTGTTAAAAAGCCGTGCCCTGCCGCCCACGCTGCGCGCCCATCAAGCCCGTGTCACCGGCAGATCTCAGGGCAGGTAACGTGGGGCTGGGCCGCTGCCCCGCCGCGAGGTGTGTCCCTGTGCTGCGCTCGGCGGTGACTTGGCGAGCGATTGGGCAGGGCGGGCGAGCGGCGGGCGGGCGAGCGGCTCCCCGGCCCCCCTGCTGTGCTCTTCGGCGCCGCGCCCCCGCGGTAGTAGAGCCTTCTCCGCCCGCCCCGCTGCGCGCCGCTCCCCACCAGTCCGCTCCGCCCGGCACGGCACGGCCCCAGCCGCCGCAGCCGCATCATGCCGCATCCCGCGGCTCGCCTCGGGACCGTTCTGCTGATCGTGCTGCTGGCGGCGGACTCCTCGCAGAGTGAGTATTGCAGCGGGGAGTCGGGGCCCAGGGGTGCCCGTCCCTCCGCACATGCCGCCAAGCATCCCCCATCGCCCCTCTGTGTGTGTGGGGGGGGAGAAAGCTGCTAGAGCTGCTATGGAGGCGTGGAGGGGGCCATGCGCAGCTTCACGGTTGCGGTAGGGAAGAAGGCGGCAGTTGCAGCGGGGGATGCCTGTGCGGCAGTTGCAGCGGGGGATGCCTGTGCGGCAGTTGCAGCGGGGGATGCCTGTGCGGCAGTTGCAGCGGGGGATGCCTGTGCGGCAGCGGGGTCGCCGGTGTGAAGGGCCGCGCCGAGGCTGAGGAGACCCGCGGGCGGGGCACTGGACAAGGAGGGGACCCAGTGCCCCACGGCGGGGCGTCCGGTTCTCTCTGCCCGGGCTATTTAGGGGATGTGTGTGTGTGTGCAGGGCTCAGCCGCTCACCGCTGCCTCTCCTTCCCCCTCTTCCTTCCTGCCTCGCCCCCGGCCGCTGCCCCGGCGATCGGCGGCCCAGCCGTGTTGCTGCGCGCCCCGGAGGCTGCCCAGTTCCTGCGGCAGCGGCAGCGGCGAGCCTACCAGATCTTCGAGGAGACCAAGCAAGGGCACCTAGAGAGGGAGTGCGTGGAGGAGCACTGCAGCAAGGAGGAGGCCCGGGAGGTGTTTGAGAACGACCCCGAGACGGTAAGGGCACAGAGATTTGAGTGGATTGGCCAGGGCTGCCCTCTCGCCCGCCCTCCAGCTGGGTACCAGCTACGTGCACAGCTAGGAAAGCCGTTGGGAGGAGTAACTAGAACCATTAGGTGAAAGACACATGACATAAGTAGCACTCAGCCTTCGCAGGAGCTGGACGGTGAGAAATGCCTTGATTGAGGATGAAAGGGGTGAGCGACCCAGCCTGCTGGCATGACTGCTTTCTCCAAAGAGTGGAAGGGTCCTGTTCACCGCTGTTGTAAATCCATGAAGTAAGACCAGTGTGACATAATGCTATGACTTCTGTGTCTGGACAGCTTACCATCCCTCTTTCCTTTAGTCTCCCATCCCAGCTGTCCTTAAAATCCCCTTTAATATTGTGGCATATGTCAGAACTGGGGTTTCTCAGAAGAAGTATGGCACAAACACACTTTATTCCTATTGGGCCATATTCAGCTTGGTCAGCATTTTGGAGGAGGTTGATGACCTGTCACTATGACAGCAACAGAGCATCTGTGGGAGTGTAGTATTGCAGCACTTCTAATGCAAAGCATGGATTTGTGCAGTTACAACCGGCATACTGCTCATGAGGCTGACCTTTCTGGTCTTCTTAAGGCTGACTTTTATTTCAGTCTTCTTCCCACTTTGGACGCCTGTGGATGCAGTTGTGTTGCTTTACTAAGCTTGGCTCACTCTTCTCTCTACACTCTTTTGTATAGGCTGTTCTCAGTTCAGAGATTGTCTGGCACAACATTTAGTAGTGGGAAGTAGATTTTCTTGGTATTCAAACTGAAGCTTGATATTGCACAGCATGTTCCCGTTAATGATATGATGCTCTAGGGAGAAGATAGGGCAGAGAGAGAGAGGGAAAGAGTGTGCATGTACCCACAGAGACACACACACCACGGGCAAGGGAGGAACTGATCTGAAGAGATGTTTTATACTTCAGACAAGTCTTGACATGTGTGCTTCATTAGCAGGCTCAGGGCTGGATGTACAGTGCAGTAGCTTGTTGTCAGGCAGTAGTAGGTACAGCAAAAACATTGTGATGCTGGCTTTTCTTTTTGACAAGCTTTAACTTAGCATTTAATATGGAGCACTTGCCTAGGCAGTACATGTGACCTCTTTCTTATGTGTGACCTCTTATGTGTACATACAGTCATATATGCATGCGGCAGTGTTTGTTTCTGCCCTCTAAAGCGGAGCTAATAAAGAATGCAGATTAATTGTAGTGTAGTGAAAATGGCTGGCACAACTACTTCCATATTCAGGTTGAATAACATGACTTTAAGTGCAGCATAAATATTCACCGTGTAGCAGCAAATGCAGGAAGAAAGAGCTCAAATGTGATTTTGTAGTATTCTGGAAAAAAGGTGATCTGAGGTCACCAGTTTTGCTAACTGGCTTCTGGCCAAGAAAGCAGCCCAAAGCGATGCATCGAATAGATCCGTTTGGAGGGCAGTAGTGTAAATGTGTCAGGAGTTTTTAACAATTATTTGGTACTCACTTTTATATTGGAAAAAAAAAATATACCGATCTTCCACTGTAATGAAAAGAGTGAAATAATTTTTGGTTGTAAATCTTTTCATATGTAATGTAAATTCCCTAAGATCTATTTATGCCATTGAAGCGTGTTTTGCATGACAACACAAACTTTCTATCACTGCAAATAGCTTTAATATGTTTGGTGCATTTCATTTATTACTGCTCCTGAGTCTCTGCCTAGTTCTGATAACCTGTGAAAAAGTATCTACTGAGGCTAGATAAACTTTTAGTGTCTGTGCCCCCTTGTTTGCTTTACCTGTGCTTCTGCATGGAAGTACTGTATTTTATAATACTTTCAGGTCTGCAGTGAACTTTTTTGACACAAACCTCCCAAGAGTTGTGAACTTGCATATTGTGTCCTGCTCCTTGCTGTTATTTTGATTTAACTTGGAAACAAATGTGCCACTGCCTGACATGGGCATTTACGGCCCTTCCTATCCATTTCACTATCAGTACATGACATGAAGGCAGCTGCTGCTGTTCAGTAGCAGTTTTCTAATGCATGGTGGCAGAAATCATGTAAGTGGGCTGTTACTACACTACACTTTGGTATCCTGCAGTGCTTTGTAAGGCATAGGTAACTACTCCCCCAGTAGAATCTGAGGATTTGATGGGTGGCGTGTTTTCCTCATTTTTCTCTTACTTTATCTTTTTACATCTCCTTTATATGCACCTGAGGTAATGCAAATGTTTCTTAAATGGTAGAAAGTTATCATGCTGTCATTTCACTGATGCTGCATTGTATGTCCTGTCCTGGTGACTGGCAGAAGGGGTAAGCTAGCTGAGACACATTTGACTCGGGAAAGATGAAAATTGTTGATAAACAGTGCCTAGAAGTTTGAGGAACTAAAGTAACTGTAGTCATGCTTCAGTGTATTGTGAGGCTGCATCTGATCCATGCTGGTAAGGTGAGGATTCTCTGTTGATCAGGGAAATGTAGAGATTGCTGCTGACAGTTGATGATTCCTTGTAGTACAGGCAGGCTGAAATTTTTGTCTCACATCAGGGCATTACTGACCTGTGCTGTTTCACCTCCCAGGTTTTATACTTTAAATCACCAGATGAGCATGAATGTAGGCTATTTACTGTCCCGTGGGAACCATGTTCTTGCAGCCTTGACAAGTGAAGGTTAGTTTGAGATTAGCTGTTTCTTTGTTTGACCTCAAAGAAGGCTTGCCAATGTGAGCATGAAACTGTTGTTTCTCTTCCCAGTCCCCATCCGTCAGATGATTTAATGAAACGTATGAGTCTTCCTTACAAACCTCACCATTGCTAACTCTCCTATGGTTGTGTGAAGAGAATTTTAACGCCCAGTAAGACGAACCAAAATTTCACAACCTATGACTTAAAGATGTTCTGGGGCTTTGCATTAGCTGATTCAATCAGTCAGTTCCAGAGTAAGATGAACCAAGGCTCCAGAGTAAGATGAACCAAAATTTCACGACCTGTGACTTAAAGATGTTCTGGGGCTTTGCATGAACTGATTCAATCAGCCAGCTCCAGAGTAAGATGAACCAAGGCTGTAGCGTAACTTGTGTGATGTTTCCCAGGTAAAATGCTGGCTTGATCCAGCCAGTTATAACATCCAGCCAAAATAACATTTTATGGAAAGATACCTATTTACTGGATAGATGAATAAATGGAAACAAGATGTTGCATACCTATAGCAGAGCACCCTTTTTGCCATGCGTTCTGTTGGTTCAGTGCTCAGCTTTCCAAAGCAGCATCTGCAGGCAGTCAGCAGAAGATACTCTCTGAAACCTGAATGCGGGTGTTGCCACATGTGGGATCACTTACATCAGCTGCTAAGAATAGTGTGTTAGGCGGGGCTAAGTAGCCATTCATTTGCAGGCCAGCACAGCTTTTGTCTTTTTTAATGTTACGGAAAATATAAATATCAGCTTGCTGAGACTGGAGGAAGGAAGATAAATTGAAACATTTTTAGATTGGGATTTTTTTTAAGAGACAGAAAAAAAAAACTTTTTTATGACTATACATGGTAAAAACAAGTGTGAGCCTGGGTTAATGAGTCCTGCAGCCTCTCTTTTTTAATGAGTACTGCAGTACTGTAGAATTCTGGGATGGTTCCTGTTTTATAATTTCATTTATACTAGAGGTACCAAACAGAAAAATTGAAAGGTAATATGATGGGATAAAAATAAAGATGGAAAACATATTCTTGGGAGGTATGTGGACTGTTTCTAAATGTGATCCATTAAAAAAAAATCCCAGATATTCTAAATGTGATAGATGAGATGAAGTTGCAAAATATCTTGGATGTAGAGCTAAGAATGTTATCTTATTTAAAATGTTGATGAGGCTTTCTAAAAAGCTCTACTGGAGAAATATTTGACCTTGGTATGCAGGCAAGGTATTACAGCTTGTTAACTGACTGATAAACTGCTCTGGAATTTGGTTGACCTGTTCTAAAAATGTGGTCATCCAAGCATGTAAAACAAAGGGCAGAAGGGAGTGTAGTTGTTGATGTTCTTGAAAACATTTGATTTCACTGAAGAATGAATACAGCAAAAAAAAAAATATCCTTGTGCAAGGAGTTTCTCTGCTTTGAAAGGCTCTTCACAGGGTGTTTGAATGTAGCCTCTTACCCTTATCAGTACAGTGTCTGTCACTGCACATCTTGCTTGCTCTTGTTACTGTTGAAGGATTACTGGTCTTTTTTGCAGGTCACGATTGAAATTGCCATGCTGAGTACTTTAAGAAGTGTTAGGCCCACTAGAAATACTGATGTGAGTCAGCCTGGCCACCTGTGTTTACTGTTTATGGATTAGTCCCTGGACAGAGTACCACGGAAAGCCAGCTGGTTTTCATATGCTTGCAGAATGAACATAACATTCACAGGCATACACATAAAAACTTCTTTTGCTTTTGCTTCTTGAGGGTCTTGCATCAAAACTCCCATTAAAAGCTATGGCTTGTCAGGTACACAGAGAATCACAGAGCAACCCAAGCTGAAAGTGTTTCAGAGTGGTCTCTATTCCACTTGTTTAGTCCAGTTTCCCACTCATGGAGAGGGCAGCAGTGAGACCAGACCAGGCTTTCCAGGGCTTTTCACATTCATGTCTTGAAAATTACTGATCATAGCAAAACATCTACCAGTGTCAGCATTCTTTCTGCTAGGCTGGGTTTATCAAGAAGCTGAAATGCAGATGAAGCAATATATAGCATGTGATAATGGTCAGTATGGTTGTGTCTCATAGCATTACTGGCTCATTGGTTTTCTTTCCTTATTTGTTCCATTAAGTGACTTGGTCACAATAACACAGATGAATTACATGCATGCACATCCAAATTTTACTATGATCTGTTGGGAAGGGTTCTTGACAGACAATATTTAGGTCTTGTTTCTAAGAATAGCAAGGTAGATACACATTTGTAAATGCTGATCAGAAAAGCACGAAGGTATGTAGGGGGAGGAGAGGAGTTACTGGGAGAGTTAAGCAGTATAAAATTTCTTTGAGTAATTTAGTAAATGTTGGTGTAGTCTAGACATAAAAAATACTTTTATCATCTGTAAGTACAGATGTCATCATCCCTGTATAGAATATTCTTTTCTAGATTCAGGCAAAAACATGGATTTATTTGCTGTGAAAATTCTACTGTTCTGAACTAATTTTCTCTGTTAAAATATTCCAATTATCCTCAAACCAGCACATGTTCTGTTAACAGCATTTTGGCAGAGTGTGGAGGAAGGTCTAGATTTACAGCTGATATAAATTTTTGTATATCTTCTTGTTGGTGCAGCATTCATTTGAGAGAGGGAAAGAGTTAACAGTACTTCGAGCTGGTGATTTAACCTCCTTGGACTTGGTATATGGAAGGATGGATGACCAAGCACAATGGTACCTGCTTAGTATATTTCAAGAAAGGAAGTAAGGGGAGATTTAGGCTTTAGTCCAGGAAAGGCTTGAAGAAAAGAAGCAAGTAGAAAAGTTTGAGTGACCAGATGTATGCCACAGCAGCTTTCTACTGGGATGAGATCGGAGTGAGCACCAGTTGTTCTGCCCTCTCTTCCCTTCACTCCTCCTCTCTGTAGTTTCTTATAAGGGAAAGACAAGATAGAATCATAGAATCATATCATCATAGAATCAGTCAGGGTTGGAAAGGACCAAAAGGATCATCTACTTCCAACCCCCCTGCCAAGGGCAGGGGCACCCTACCCTAGATCAGGCTGGCTAGAGCCTCCTTCATCCTGGCCTTAAACACCTCCAGGGATGGGGCCTCAATCACCTCCCTGGGCAACCCATTACAAGGTCTCACCACTCTCATGGTGAAGAACTTCCTCCTCATGTCCAGTCTGAATCTCCCCACCTTCAGCTTTGCTCCATTCCCCCTAGTCCTGTCACTATCTGATATGCTAAAAAGTCCCTCCCCGTTTTTTTGGTAGGCCCCCTTCAGATACTGGAAGGCCACAGTAAGGTCACCTGCGAGCCTCCTGTGCGCCAGACTGAACAGTCCCAACTCTTGTAGCCTGTCCTCATAGCAGAGGTGCTCCAGCCCTCTGAGCATCCTCGTAGCCCTTCTCTGGACATGCTCTAGCATGTCTATATCCCTCTTGTAATAGAGGCTCCAGAACTGGATGCAGTACTCCAGGTGGGGCCTCACCAGAGCAGAGCAGAGGGGGAGGATCACCTCCCTCAAACTGCTGGCCACACTTATCCTGATGCAGCCCAGGCTCTGGTTGCCTTTCTGGACTGCAGGTGCTCACTGCTGGCTCATGTTGAGCTTCTCATCCACCAGCACCCCCAAGTCGTTCTCCTCAGGGCTGCTCTCCAGCCAATCACTGCCCAGTCTGTATTTGTGTTTGGGATTGCCTTGACCCAGATGCAGGACCTTGCCCTTGGTCTTGTTGAACTTCATGAGTTTAGCTTGTGCCCACCTCTCCGGCCTAGCCAGGACCCTCTGGATGGCATCCCTGCCCTCCAGCATGTCTGCTGCACCACACAACTTGGTGTCATAAGCAAACTTGCTGAGGGTGCACTCAATGCCTCTGTCCATGTCACCAACAACGTTGTTGAACAAGATTGGTCCCAGGACTGATCCCTGAGGGCTTCCACTTGTCACTGGCCTCCATTTGTACAGGGACCCATTGAAAGCCACTCTTCGAGTGCTGCCATCAAGTCAGTTCTTTATCCATCTAGTAGTCCACCCATCCAACTCATGTTTCACCAGCTTGGAGACCAGGATGTGACCAGGTTTCATCACCAGGAGAGAGTCTTACCAAACTCCAGTGGGTCCAACTGCTTTGGAAGGCAAGCAGACTGGGAGTGTGGAGTGGGATCCCTCTATCTGCTTCTTGGTACAGCCATAGCATTTGTTTATGTTGGTGGATTTCAGTAGAGTGACAGAAAGCTCCTACTTGCCCTTAGAAGGCAGGCCATACATTTGTTATCAAAATACTGCTTTACCAAAAATTGAGAATGGTGAACAAAGTGTGCTGGTTCTAGAAGCAGGCACAGCACCATCAACTGTGATGGGCTTGTGTCTACCTGATCTTTATTTGTTTCCACTTGTGTGAGTTTAGCACAGAAGCTCATAGTAGATCTGGAAATACTGAAACACATCGTGAAGTACTATGACACTTGTACAGGAGAAGACGAAAGAACAAGACAGTATAAGGATGGAAGCTGAAGATAGGTTGGATAAGGATGCTAAGGATAGTGAATTGGGGCAGGGGGATTATACAAGTTTGGGCCAAGAAGGAAGGTAATGGAAAAAAACAGATAAAGTTAGGGCAAGTAATTTTTTTAGAGCAATATAATAGGTTTTATCAAGTGTCTGAGAGGGGGAAAAGCCATTAAAAAACCCAAAGAGAACAGTTTTGTGGTCTACTGGAAATGTAGCTACATTTTATTAATGTAGCTACTTAAGAATCAGATAAGAGAAGAATTGAATCTATGTAAGCTGGTAGTTGTGGTTCATGTGAACTTACTGAATATCAAGCACTTACTTTCCCCTATTAAGAATGAGAAGGATGGAATTGCCATTGGAGATTTGGAAGAACCTAAGAAGCAACACTGCAATGAGCTTTACTTCTCATCTACTCACATTACTTTCCAAGCTTTGGGTTCAGATTTGGGAGCTGAGCTGATCTTGTTTGAGTCTGATCAAAGTAGTCTGTTCTTTCTTGCATAGCAATTTGCCAACTACATGAAGTGATTTAAGTAAGGAATCTGAAGAGAAAAATTACAATTTTGCAGCTGGATGAGTATCACTTTTGAGTTCTCCATGAAACTTCACAAAATATTATACCAACACAGTGGAAAGGACAGCATGGGTTTAGAATGGCAAGGATGAGTGCCAGAAGGGGTTTGTCAGGGCTCATGTTGTCAAAGAAGTAATCGAACAACCAAGCCTTGGAGAATTGGATTAAAGTATTTCAGCAGATCTCCCTTCTGTATCTCTTCCTTCATTGCTGTTTTGTTATGACCTGCTGTTCTAGATGCTCTCCATAAGTGCACATGTCTGTGGGGAAGTTTCCTTATTTATTTTGGGTTTTCCTCCTGTTCTCTTGAGCATCAACAGTGGGATTCAGAGGAAGACCAAGGTTGGAATGTTGATGTTATCTTCACTCTACGCACCCACTAGGACAGAAGAGTGCATAAATGAAGCAGTAAAAGGAGAATGGTTTGTACTAGCACTGTACAAAGTCATACACATCTGGAGAGCTCCCACATTTGGCTGACTCCTGGAACAGGGAGTCCTTGTTCAATTCCAGAAAATATTTGGGACAAGAGCAGAAAAAAAAAGTTCTGGGGTTTTTTGTTTTGTTTTGGGTTTGTTTTTTTCGTTAAAATAATGAACAGGGGAGTTTGAGATCAGATTCCGACACAAGGGCCCAGTGTTATCTCAGATGTCAATTTCCTTGCTTGCCTGTGCCCTCTGAGGCCATATCCAGCAATGCCTTCAAGTGGCAGACCCCTGTTACAGTGAATTGCAACCTTTGCAGATTGCAGTTATCATAACAATATAAATAGATTACAGAAAAGGGAAAATAGAGTATTTATTCACTTCAGTGAATAAAAAGTTACAGAGCCTGTAAGACATTGGAAGCATTTAAATCATGTTGGGTGGGATTTTATATATCTGTATCTAGATATCTATATCTAGATATATCTATATATAGATATGTGTGTGTGTGTGTATAATCTGTTCTAAGTACAGCTTAAATAATTGCAGAATAATGTCACAATATAGGATGCTGGAGGGATACAACATTTTACTTAATGCTGTTTTGTCAAATGCTGATTTGCTGAATTCCACTGAAGTTTCTAAGTGAGTGCTAGTTTAACCACATGTGCAAGTACTGCAACTATTGCAGCAAGGAAGAATTCAAACAAGCAAGACAAGCTGTTACCAAATTGAGATCCTCTTCAAATTGCACATTAATGCATCTTAAGGAAAAATAGCCTTTCAATCCTAAAGAAGTGGAAGGAGTCTTAATGCATTTGTGGTTAGATTGCATTTGTGGTTAGATTGCAGTAAGTATAACTTCAAAGTAAATGCAACCAACTTACTGGAATCACTGTGCAGATTTTTGTTGGAATATTTGTTCCTTGGCATCAGTTGCATCTGTTTAACACCATTGCTGTCCAATCAAACTGCCTTAGGCTGCACATAGAAATCATCTCTCTGTACCCTTTACATCTTCACAGATATATCTGTGTTTTGCTTGGCTGTGACACACACAAACATTTTTTTCTTACTTTCTTTACTTTTGTTGCTTTTTCCCTCCGTGTAATTGCACATTCTAATTGTTAGTGGGGTTTTCCTCACTGCAGAGCAGTTGTTGGAAAGTAGGACTGCCCCTCAGAAGAGGCCATAGGGCACTATGACAATGGATGGGCATTGTTGCCAGCCTTCAAGATTCTGTAGAGATACCCAATCTGTATGAAGTGGGTGGTAAGATGGTCTTAAATGCTTCTTGACTGTAAAGATAAACAGCTCAGTGGAAGGGGCAGTCACTGTCTTTATGCACCTGAATAACTGGATGGTGTGAAGTGGGAACTTTGCAAATGGATGCAAAATTGAAAAGCTGCTCTGAGCAGCTCGTAACTTTGGTGGTAGGAGATGAGACCTGGAGGCTGCTTTTGCATTGTAAAGTGACCTGTTTGCTTCTCTAAAACCTCACTTGCCAAATTGTGGAGAGAGGTTGACTTTGTACCTTGCAAGAAGAATGCAAATCGCTCCAGAATAAAACAGAAAGGAACTTACCTGACTGATGATAGAATTCCTCACAATGAGAAGAAAAACTTGCGCAAGCAACATGCCCTTGATTTGAGCAATACTTCTATAACTAGAGGGTTTATGTATTTAAAATTCTGAATTACAGGACTTTTAAAATACATTGTATGAGAGGAAGGCCCAATCATTCAGCACAAGCCTAGACAGCTAAACAACTGTCAAACGCTGTTAGAACCAGTTATGGCTGGTAGCAACCATTTCTTTGCAAGTGCAGTGCAGGTCTGCAGTGTGGAAACCTGTGGTGCGTTTATAAAAAGAGGCGATCAGGCCATACCCAGGACAGACATTCAGTTCTGAAGGAAAGAATAAGAAGGAGAGGGCATAATGTGGGAGTTGTTGCTCGCTAAGAGGTAACTAGTTAACTAAGAAAGTGCTTTTTTTAGTGATTACCACAGGTCTGTGAGATCCTCCAGTGCTAGCAGTGATGCAGTCACAGAATCACAGGGTGGTTGAGGTTGGAGGGTGCCTCTAGGGGTCATTTGGTCCAACCCCTCTGCTCAAGCAGAACCACCCAGAGACAGTTGCTCAGGAAAGTGGACAGTCTTTCTGTAAATTACAGCTTTTTTCTGCTGCTGCAGCTCAAACGTGATTTTTATTAGATTTGCATTAGATTCAGTGCTGATCAGGCTTGCCTGACCTGGTACTCAAGCAAAACAAAAGCAATTGGCAGACCTTTTTTGGCAGAGGTTTCCAGTGTTGCCACTTAGCTTAAGCAACACTGAGAACATTTTCCTGGTGAGGACAACGTCATTGTTATGTTTTCAGAAGGGCTGTTTTTATGCTGTGATTCATGTTGACGCCTGATCTGATTTGGTGTTCTTTCATGGTCTCTAAGAATGCAGTAAGACTAATGCAAACCCAGTATAATTGCACTGACTTGTGGATTTTATGACCAAAGAAGAGTTTGACCTTGACTATAGAGTCAAAAATAGATGATGACCCTAGTCACACTGTAGGTTTCCTCTGGCAAGGAAGCCAGTGTAGGTACTTCTGCACTTCTCTTGAACTGGTCCTGCTTGAGAGATTGGCTTTGTGCCGTATTTTCCACTTCGCTGGAGGAAGGGTGGAGACTTGTAGATGTGAAGCACTACTTTACTTGAGATCTCTACTGAGTTAAACTAATGGTGGCACATAACATGTGGTGTGTAGCTTGTACTGCATGCCAGTCTGCAGACCATGGATGTCCTGGTTCTAAGCCCTTGAATCAGGCAGACCAAAGATGTGTTGAGTCACAAAAAGGATGGGTGGAAATGTATTTACGTTTTCTTGGTAGGAGCAGACACAGAGGCTGAACCTGCTGAAACTATTTTCATTAAAGTTGGTCTGTTGAGGAGGTTCATGCTTCTGGCTGCTATTGTCTTCCTCTTGCATACACTGGGATGTTATTACTGGACAGATGGGTTAGAAAGATTGGTGACATCGGTGTCTATACAACAACCTGTCCAGAGGATGTTTATGTCCAATCTATTTGTTTATAGCTTTTCAAATAAAAGAAAGCTCATTTCTCCTGCTTTTATTTTCAGCAGTAATTAGGAAAACAAATTTGAAGGGATAGGGCTGACAGCATTTAAATGTTGGCTTCTTTTACCAGAGTCCAAGCTGAAAATTTAACACTGACTGATTCTTTTGCTCCTGCACTTTGATCCTGTGAATACTTTGTGTGAATGGCTTTCTGGATGGTGAGATGTTTGGTGACCTGGAAACTGAAGGTGAGAAGTCAGCAAAGTAGTAACAGACTCTTTTCTAATTCCTTAACATGGCTCAAAGCATTTCTCTTGACGTTTTCGTGGATCTGAAAACAGGATTGAAGACTTCTGCTGGAGGGAAGATGAGTCTCAGGGTTTTAACAGGGCCCTGACAGAAGACTGAAAAGGCATTGTAGAGTTGAATGCTTACATCAGAAATAATGCATGTTTGGATGTATTTCTCTCTGTCTTTTGGCTGAATGGAAAAACGTTGTCATTCCACTTCCAGAAGCCTATTATAAGGAAAATTGATTATGGATAAAACCATAAAATTAACCATACAGCAATGAGTAATGTTAGAACCTGCTTTATTTTACATTTATTTCACATTGCTTTATTTTAGAATCAGGTCCTGTTGACCTGGAGAAGTGCTACTGATCAGCAAGTATTTTTTGTAAGAGCAAATAAGGAAGATGGAGAAAGAAAACTTAAATTTCTATTAATAACTTCATGTTTAAATCACTTAGTGAAATGAAGCTTATGGTAGTACAGTGTCTTGGAGTTTCACTCTTCTGCTATTCAGATGGCATTGAATCAATAAACAGTCAGTTTGGTCTTGGAAGGTTGTTTGTGCAATGGAAATAAATAGTTACCTTAATCTTCCATTCAAAAGTAAACTTTTGTAGCACTCAATTAATTCATCAGAGGTCAAGGAGAAAATGAAGTTTTATGCCTTTGCCATTGCTGAGTTGGAACAATTAGGCTGGTTGCCCTGGATACAACAGTTCCTATTTCTTGTCCTCCTTCTTGTTCTTTCCAGTCTCTGGATTTTTCTGTTGTTGGTTAAACACATCTGCACGTTCTTGTGATGTGTATTGAATAAAGGGGAAATAATGAAAAAAAAAAATGGGTGTATTTCATCATGTGCTGCTATCTTTTTCTCCTTGAGTGCCAGATAAAGTTCAGTTTGTGGTTTTAGCACAGCTGGGCACTCATCTGAGTACTGACACTTTTTAGATTGATAGTTTTTTTGGCTGGGGTAAAACTAAGCTTTAAGGAAAAAAAAAAAAAAAAAGAGGGAGAGGGGACCACAGTGATTTCAGAAAAAAGGAGAGGGGAGAGAGGGAACCACAATGAGTTCAGACCTCCTCACTGTTAACCTGAAGAGATAAAGGATGCCAAACCTGTTGCCCTCATGTCAGAACTGAAAATTAGAATAAGCGCAAGCTACTTTTGCTTCTTTATTGATACTCCCATGATTTAGGCTAAATGTTTGCATGGTGCATTTCAGTAACTAGGGTATCTTTGACAGAAAAAATTGATTTTTCTGATGAATGACAGCAATGCAATTGATTGCATTCAAAAGTCCAGATCAAACTGAGTCACAATGTATGCCTGCCTCTGTTGCATGTACATGCCTGTATATATGCATGAACTTAGCTGAACATCTGTACTCAGAGAAGATAAAATAATTTCTTATCTTGCACATTGAATAGTCCAAATAGATTTTGTAGAATATGGGATACATACTGTTCCAATCTCACCCCAAGTATTTCTATGAAAATTGTTCATGTTGTATGAAAGTGAATTACACCGTATGTGAATATTATGTACATATACTTTCATAATCAGCTGAGAAATTATTTAACAGAAAATATAAAGCACTTACAAACTCCATAAGTTTTCCTCGTTGCGTGCCCCAGTTAAAATTTGAACAACACTTGAACTAGTGACTTAAACATTTTCATAATGTCGTTGTCACATTTCATAATGTGAAGTTGGAAAGAAATGCTTTTGCCTGACCATGAATTTGTGGTGTTTTTTGTTTGGTTTTTTTTTCTTCCCCAAGAATGTGGTTTAATGATCAGCTTAGGCCAGTCTCTCACCCTTCCATGCATCACAGTTGCATTTTCCTCCTGTTTCTTTGCGTTGGTGTAAGTAAGGCCACCCCAGGCTGAATATTTTTCTGACGTGTGAGGTTAGATCCAAATCACGTTAGCAAACAGTTGCTCTTGCTATATGACTGCATTTTGTTAACACAAGGTAGGGAACAGTAACACATGACTGTGTAACATGAGAAGAGTGAAAATACCTTTTGCAGTTTGGTTTTAGGTTAATGAATGTGAATTTTCCCCTCACTTGTGAATCTTCATTATTCCCTTCTTTGAGCAGACCATTTCCACAATGTGATGGAATGGGTGATATGGCAGTGAGTGCTGGTAGAGCTGTGGGGTGCTTGTGGTAAGAGCAAAAGGTACCCTTTTAGTGGTTGTGGTGTTAGGATCCTGCCTGTGTTCTGCATCCACAGAGGGCCTCTGGAGAGGCACAGAGTGACTAAATGATTCTGTACTTTCCCACTGCAGTTTTATCTAGATCCCTTTTCCTTCTACTACCTCATGCCATCATCAACGCCTTTACTACCTGGATAGCGGTTAAGTGGCTTCATGCCCAGCCACTGCCACTTACCTGGTTGTCAAAAAATACCTTGAGACTGGAACTAACGTTTCTTTCATTTTCAAAAGACAAAATGCATGCATCACACTGTACTACTTCCGTCTTGATGTAAAAAGAAATTAGGATGTTGGTGTTTGGACCCTTTTAAAAACAACTGCCATGCACAATCAACAATCTAAACACAGGTCTTAAATAGTATGACAACAGAAGCAAGTATCATTCAATAAATCTTTGTTTTTGTTTTTCCCTCCTACAGGAATATTTTTACCCGAGATACTTGGGTGAGTTGCAGCTTTTTACTTTTTCTTTGTGGCAGTGCTGGCATGTAGTGCCTAACACTGGGGCTTGTCACAGCTGAAGTCTCTGCTACGGAAAGTGGTGAAAACCTGATTGCACTATACATGCATTGCTAACCTTTAAGATAGACTGTATGATCCGTATGCAATTTTGAGATGTGTTTATTACTTATGTATAGATTTGCACACAAATACTTCATCTGCTTTCTGCATGTTAAAGCATTGCTGTTGCATTTATATTTGTAGCTCGCAGCATTAGTAAATAACTTGAAGTCTTCCACCTTCTCCCATTTTTAATTAACATAGCTATTATTTTTTTAATAGCGTAGCTATTAGCTAATCTCTTTTTGTAAAAGTTATTTTACTGATTAAACCATATTTATTGTTAAACCATATTTATTTTTATTTATTATTTTATTTATTCTATTGACTGCATCATATTGTTTTCTATTTGTATTGAATACATAGTACTTAAGATCATAGTTGCCAGCAGTTTGAGAAAACTCTGTGCCCTGTTTAGATTTTTAAAGAGATTTAGTAGTGCAAATTTGAATAACTACTAACATGCTTTTTAGAATCATAGTAGCAGCTGGTTAAGTGCTCATTCTTTTTGGACGGCTTATAACTCTACTGTACCTCAGAGCTAAGACATTTTAAGGCATTTAGGAGATTAAAATATTGAGTAGTTTTTGCATCCACCTTCCAAAGCCTTGCATAATGAATCAACAGGCCAGGTATCATTTTACATGCTTTGAATAGCTACCATGTCATCATAATAATAACAACAATTTCATTTTCTGTTCTTCAGCTTGTATTCAGCAGTATGGGTCACCTTATACAAGAAGTCCAGATTTCCTTACATGCGTTCATAGTAAGCATTTCTGTTTTGTTTATTGTGGTTAAACGTTCTGTCATTCTGCTTGAAGGAGTGGGACCAGCTCAGCCATCTTCATTTTTGACAGTGTTTTCATACTGGTCTTCCTATTCTCTAGGCTTGAGATTCCATATCACTAGTCCTGTCCAAACAGGAAAACAAGACCTTTTCCATTTGGCAAACTTGCTGTCTCACTGTCATATTTCAGTGCTTTGGTCTTTTATGATGCAAGACATTTCTTTCCCACCAGTCTCCAAAGGTCTGAAAAATCTGAGAAGCAAGAGGGATGAGAAATAGGATTTACTATAATGTTGTACACCCTGCTTGGCCTTTCATTTTCTTTTCTCTTGAATGCTAACTTTAGCTCACCCTTGGAAGCTTTAAAAAAGCTTGAAGTCAAATAGAGGCTCGTGTCAGACTTTTTTACATTAAGGAGATCAGTTTCATGTATCATGTGACTGTTCTTTAAATACTGCAGTCTTTACACATTCAAATTGATTTGGAAGTCAAACTGATACATGTAGAGGATGCTGGGTGTTTGTTCGTCACTAACACTTTAGATTAGAATTTTATTGAACTCTTCTAGTAACTTTCCAGTGTCCTCTTGAAACTTAGCAGTGCTAAAGGTATAAAGCTGCAGAAATATTCTAAATATGTTCTGGGAGCAGATCAGTGAGAATGGGGAGAAAAGCACATGTATGTAGATTTATTTTTGTTTTTCCCTCTGTTGTGCAGTTTCTTATTGTGGGCAAGTTTGATTAGTCATGTGTTCATACCAGTGCAAGCAGGATCAAGATTTAATTGACCTTTCACATTTATAAAGTGCATTACAGCAAATTTATTTTTTTTTTTGAAGAGTGAATTACAAGGTTAAAAAGTGTAGTGTGAAGTTTTGACCTCTTATAATGTGGCAGTATCACTGAGGGATTTTAAGAGTCCTCTGAACTGGAAATTCTTGGACCTGTGGTACATGCAATGGCTGTGTTAGCTCAAAATGGGACATATAAAGCTGAATGCTACCTTTTGCTCATGTGTGGGACACAGTAAAGAGGCAGGAGTTTCTGCTGAAAATAGTGGCATCAGCTGGGAACACTTGCTCCAAAGAGCTAATGAGTGTTCTAGAAATGCAAGTCTAAAGGGTAGTGATGAAAAAATCTGAAAAAAGCGAAAGCTGAATAATTGATTTTTGTCCATTGTTGATGCAGTGGTTTGGAAATAGAATGATAGTCTTTTCCACCATTAAAATATTTTCAAATGACTGAGTTTTGGCTAGCCATTGTCAATTTACAGGAGAAGTAATGGAGAAGGAGCCTAAAACTCTCCTGGAAGAATGACAGGCTTTGCACTTGGCCAATTCCAGTATGCTTCTTAATTTTTCACAGATGCTGCCAAAAGGCTGTGTAGCTCTGTGGGCTTGTGCCTGCAAGACACATTTCAATTTTCTTTCTTAACAGTATTTCTCCTCTCAAAACAAGGTACTTAAAGTATCTTTTAATTTGGCATACAAAGACATTGCACAACCTATGGGCTGGAGGGTGATTAACTAGACTAGTTTATACTAGAAATAAGGTACAAATGTTACCTGTGACAGTGATTAGACAGATTAGCGAAGTATTTGAGGAGTCTCAATTTCATAAGATCTTGAACTGTTGGAGCGAGTCCAGAGGAGGGCCACGAAGATGATCAGAGGGCTGGAGCAGCTCTGCTGTGAGGACAGGCTGAGAGAGTTGGGGCTCTTCAGCCTGGAGAAGAGAAGGCTCCGGGAAGACCTTATAGTAGCCTTCCAGTATCTGAAGGGGGCCTACAGGAAGGCTGGGGAGGGACTATTTACAAGGTCTTGCAATGACAGGACAAGGGACAATGGGTTTAAACTGGCAGAGGGGAGATTTAGACTGAATGTTAGGAGGAGGGTCTTTACAGTGAGGGTGGTGAGGCACTGGCACAGGTTGCCCAGGGAGGTTGTGGATGCTCCCTCCCTGGAGGTGTTCAAGGCCAGGTTGGAGGAGGCCTTGAGTGAGCTGTACTAGTGGGAGGTGTCCCTGCCTATGGCGGAGAGTTGGAACTAGATGATCCTTGAGGTCCCTTCCAACTTTACCATTCTATGATTCTATGATTTATGATGATCAGGGTTACAGGTAGGATTCAGCTCCAGAGGAGATATAGATGCAGTTATTTCCAGTGTAGGTGTTTCCATGAGCAGTATTCCCAGTCAGCAGTCAGTGCTTCTAGAGTGATTCCACTCATCAAACTGTGTCTGCTCTGAGGAAAGCCGAATTACTCCATGGACTCTCTTCGTTGTACTGACCAGATCTCCACTGACTGCAGTGAGAGTTCAAGACAACTGCTTTGCAGATAAATGCTTAGCTTAACACAGATAACTGTTCTTTGGTCTGCAGATATGGAACATTTTCTAAAAGAGATCCTGTAGGTCAGCTAGGAGTTAGGCACTTAGTTCTGCATGAATTTGGAAAACTTTTGGAAAACCCAAAAAAAATTTGGGTTTTTTTTGTGTTTTGTTTTTTGGTTTTTTTAAGAAGCTGAATGTGGCCTTAAATAAAGCACAGAATTTTGTTTAGTCATGTGTGTCTGCTTTTTACTAGTGAGTGTCATCCACGATGTAGATTTGCCCAATGAGGTTTTATTTGGTGCCATTTTGTGAATATCAAAAAATAAATTCATGTAAATGAACGGAAACAAAAGCTCCATTTTCTCCTGCAGTGGTTTAATTGGGTGCACCTTCTACAAAGTTGGCAGAGTTGTGTAGCTATTAAGCCACCAGGAGAGAATTAAATCTGTTTTCCGTGTTCCGTGTTCTCAAGCTCTCAGGATAAGAGCAGCAAACTATTGGCACGGCTTTGTTGCGTTAGTAATATCTATGGTTGTTCCTGCCATTTACCATGCATGGCAATAGTGTGTTATTCTGTTCCCATCTGTCTCTGCAAGGCACATCATAATCCAGTTTGAAGGAAAGAATCAGAAGTTGAGTATACACCAGATAAGTCATGCATAATTCCTTTGCCTTGTTTTGTTTATTGAGTGACTTTGAAACCACTGACATGGCTGAGAGGCTTAATTTGTGTTGCTTCAAAACAAAACGAAAAACTAAACTTGGCTTACTACACTCAAACCCTTCTGTTTACTGTACACAAATTCTAGTCTGTCTAGGAAAAGAAACATGCTGATCAGAGCTGCTCTGTCATGGATCATCTCCACCTTAACCTGGCCCCAACTCCTTCACCTCCAGCAGTGGGTCAGCTGGGTAGCAATGTGTCAGGAAGTATTCTGGCAGGTAGATGTTCAGGCAGCCCATGTAGCTGTGTTTGCTTTTCTGCTGCCTGGCCTCTACCTTAGCTGTGGCTTTCCCCCAGCTCTGCACAGCTGGAGCAGTGAGGGTGAAAGATAATTAAGCCTTGTTTGCAAAGAGTGGATGGTGCCTTCTGTGAGGCAGTTAGGATTTTGTACCCATGCTTTTCCTGTAGAGTTTTCCTCAGCTTCTAGGAAGCAAGGTGAAATTAGCATTTCTTTGGCCAAGTCACACTCCCTGATCAGCCTTCGGGCTTGTTCCTCCCTTGTCTACAGCATTCTGGTTACGGAGGTGAACCTGAAGTGAGAGTAGATGAACTGACTGTGTTTTGATAGAGGTGGATGTAATCACAACTTGAAATGTAAATTCTTTCAGTTGTGGAGATCTGTGATCCTTTATGACCTTTACAGAGCTCCTTTCTTTGCTTCATGTATTTTGTCCTGCCTGATTCAGCCCACCATATTTAATGACAGTCATTGCCAATCATCTGCTGATTTCTGGCGTCTGTCATCTTCAGAAGAACAGTGGAATCTTTATTGTAAACATGTGCATAGTGGGCAGGTATGTTTATCACAGTTTTTGAACTTACACTAGATGGTCTTTACGTTCAAAGCTTAGTGAGACACAGAGAAAGGAGTGGTGAATGCTTTCATGCTGTACAATAAGTGTAAAGAAATAAGAAATCAGTATTCCATGGTAATGTGAATAAACTGCAACACTGTTTGCATGAAACTTCAGTCTACAGGTTAATTCAGTGTGTGGTGCAGCCCCAGAATCTGATCACTTCTTTCTTGATTTAACACAAATGCTATCCAGCATTTGAGTTCTTGCCTTATTTTTGTGCTTGACATAACACCAACCGTAATGGCTATCCAAAAAGCGAGTTGAAAATACAAAAGGCTGTGGGGCAACCTGAAAGAAGGTTCCACCTGAGCAGCAGGAAACACTTACTCTCTGTGAAGGTGACCAAGCACTGGCATGGGTTGCCTGGGGAAGTTGTGATGTGTCCATCCTGGTCCTGGACAGCTGTCTCTCAGTGGCCCTACTTGAGCAGGGGTGTTAGACAAGACAACCTCCAGGGGTGCCTGCCAACCTCAACCAGTCTCTGATTACTCGGGTGCAAAGGCAGTCAGTGCAAAGATGTTGTTCAGTGCTTTAGAAGACATCAAAGGAATTTGTTTCTGCCTGCACTCACAGGCTCCCATGTATGTTTATCAGAAGAGAAGCCTGAACATGGTGAATTCATGTCGTAGGACTTCCTTTTCCAGTGAAATTCATGTGCTGATGGCCTCAGAGGACAGTGGGGCTGACTGTTTAGCTGCTCCAGTGTAGAAGCTCAGTCCTATTTTGAATATATTTTCCTTAAGAATTGCTAAACCTCTGCTCATGTTCAGATGTTCTCTGTAGAAGGGTGGCAATCATGGCAGAATAGACTGTATCTGAAGTTCACCTAAGAGCAGAACTGCTTTGTCTCTCCTGAACCCCACTCCTGGGAGGGGATATGTAAACAGAAAGGCACTTTGACTAAGTGAGCTTTGCAGTCTACAAATTTATCTGCTCTGCTCCCAGTTAAGGTTGTTGAAATAGTTAACACGTTATGTGTTTTGAAGATCACTAACCTAGGACACCAGTGTAACAGGTTACTACTACATGATGGCTACCAGCTTTTTTTTTGGTGGGGACAAGGGTAATCTCTCATCCTTGAGCTATCTCTGCAAAGTAGCATCCCTTTGTGTTTTGTAGGTAGTGGGCAGGTGAATTTGGGTAGGTGATTTCCATTTGTTGAGCAGTTGCATAATACTTTCGTATTTTTTGCTCCCCAAAGTATGGTGACTACTATTTTGCTGATTTCCTATGGAGGAAATCCATTGCCAGCTATTGAAACTTGGCTTAAGAATCAGTGGCAGACTTTACTCTGTCCTCACTGGAACACTGAGCTGTCTGTGAACTGGATTAGGGGCTTGCTTTCTTACACAGTTAACACTTTGGTATTCCTTTTTATTCTCGCTTTATGTAATAGAAAAACCTAAGTGGTTAGCTCAAACAATTCAAGATATAAATATTTTGCTAGCCTCAAATCTTATCAGCCCTGATACCATCCTCAGTTCAACTACCAAAAGTAACGGAAATGAGTACCCATCCAACTAACTAGTTGCTACTTGTTTTTTATTTCCTCCAAAACTAGGGAAACTAGAATGTACTTTCTTCAGTATGAGCTACTCTGAGTTTTTTCTTTCAGGGTGTGCCCTTCAGATATGGGGGTGGTAGCTCACTCCCTTTTGCAGTGAAATTAATTCTACTGCATGTACTCTGAAGAACTCCTGGCCCATCTCATTTGGTATGTGAGCACTAAGAATTAGCTTCCAGATTTGCCAGGTGTGAGTATTTCTGTGATTCCCCATTAGTGTTCAAGCTTCTTGACTTTTAATGAGAGTAAAGCACCTGGTTGTCAGTGATTATTGTTCTGTTTTGATTTGATTTTTTTTTTTTATTCTTTATGTAAATTAGATTTGCCAAACCAGTGTTCTCCTGACCCTTGTCACAAAGAAAGGACTGTCAAATGTGAAGATCGCAAGGGGGACTTCTATTGCGAATGCAAGCATGGCTGGCAAGGCAAAACGTGTGAAAAGGGTAATTGGATTTCATTATCATTCATACCTGTAACAAAGATGTACTGAGTTTTGCTGTATTCACAAATGATCACTGATACTGTGCTGCACAATTCAGAACTTCCAGAATTGAACCTGGTTCATCACCATTTGTGTTTTTACCTTTCTGTGAATCAACATTTTTATATGACTTCAATGGATCTCAGCTTGGTCATGGCAAGAGCTATACTCTAACTTTCTGTCCCGCACCTCTGAATGGGGCAGCGTAAATAGAGTTGTAGTAGAGCTGTAGCAACTCCTACTGCAAACCCTAATGGAACATCTCACAGACTGCAAAGCCAGAAAGGCCTTCCTTTGTAGCATCCTTTCATTGGGAATAGTGACTTTCAGCAGGCAGGTCGGGGTCTGACTCTGATGATGCACAAACTAATGCAACTAGTGTGTTAAATTAGTCTTTGCTAGTAGGACCTTATTCCACATCTACTTAATTCCAGAGTGTATTTCCATCACCTCCAAAGAGAATATTCAAACAGAAGCTTTTTATGCAAGAAGTTTCAGGACCCCAGAGGGCTTTCTCTATTCCTTTATGAAATACCAAAGTTATCTTCTCTACTTTTGTTTTCTGATCTCTTTTTTATGTTGTGCCTGCAAGGCTTCCTGTCAGGGCCACTGCTTTTCTGCCTGCCAATATTAAGTAACTGACAGAAATTGCATTCAGCCAGTCCAGAGTTGTGGCAACCAAGACAGCAGGGATCCAAAGCTTTTGCTTTTGATGTAAATATTGAAAGGAGATTACAGGATCACTCACAAGGAGCTTATTTAAGCATTTGAGGCAGTTAACTGATCAGTATGCAATCAGCTTTGAGAGCTCCACAACTGATCAGTCTGAAGCATATCCCCTATTTTTCATATAAAATGTGCAGTTCTATGCATCAACTAACTCCAGAGTCTCTTATCAAGCCAGACATAATGAGTAGGTAGGACAAACTGAAGGTGGAACCCAGATTTTGCTGGATTTAACAGGCTTTTGCTCCTACCTTCAGTGGAGAACAGTTTAGCTCACAGATTTCAGTATCTATGAACTTAGAACTTTCTGTGTTCTCTTGAGTTCTGTAGCAGTAAGAATATGTTGTTCTTGTTTTATTTAAAGCTTTTGCCCTGAACATACTGGTTATAGTATATTTTTTAAAGTTAGTTATGATATAAAATACAGTAATTGTAGTTAGTTTGCTTCTGCAAGCAAACTTTGTCACCTCCACAGTGACTAAAGATACTCTTCTATATTCTCAGAGTTGTGAAGGAGATGCTGCTACAGCTCCTTGGTCTTTTTTTTTTTTATTATTACATGAAGTTGAAGTATGACCTAGTATACTTCAAGTGTTTGAATGAAATCTTTCAGCTTTTTGTTGCTGCACTGTGTTGCAGCTGCAATAGTGTTTTATGTTTGATCTTTCTCCTTCACAACACCTATCCCACCGTCACCCTTACAGAGTTGAAAAGCTGACTTTGACAGTTCTCTGTGAAAAGCTGACTGTGACACTTTCTTTTGATGCAGATATTGACGAATGCCAAGTGCAGAATGGTGGCTGTAACCAACTCTGCCTCAACAAACCAGGCAGCTACCATTGCTCATGCTACAATGGTTATGCTCTTAAAGACAGCAAAACATGTGAAGGTAAGCATTTCTGGGCTGCTCTATTTGCTTCAATGGATGCTTAGTGACTTGTGACCATATTTCAGAGAACTGGGTTGCACTGAGCAAGCCTCATATATTTCCTAGCCCAGAGGAAACTTGCTGGTAACTCCTATTAGCTGCACTCTGCTGGGATTGTACTGGATGCTCCAGCCAGCACTACATGCCTGAACTTGTCAGCGGTCACACCACACTACTCTCCAACATTGTAACACAGGCATGATTCAGAGAGTATTTGTGGCTTGGACTGCGCTAAATTGTTTTGGCTGATCAGTCCTCATATCCTGACATTGAGAGGAGGAAGGGCTGGCCCTGTATGTTGTTATGATTTTTTCCAGTCTCACAGTGTGGTAGCATATGAGCCGTTTGTTTTTCTTTTGTGTGCTGCTTATTTTGTTTTTCTAAATTCAGATATGTGCAGCAGCTAATGAACGCAGATAGATACAGATGGATGAATTCACTGCAACTGAATATTAATAGCTGTAGAAGGGCCCTAGTTGGCAGCTATTTTACATTGCAGCTGAGAACAGAAAGTGAGGACCTGAAATATCTGATTGAAACTGCAGAGTGAAATTACATAACCAAGACTTAAGCAACTGAGATTTAAAAAGTGTTAAGAAATGGCATGCTGAAACAGATCACATATTTGTAGAGAGTCTGCATACCTGATCTGAATGACATATTTATCTTAGCACCAAAAAGACAAAGAGCAGGATTTCATTTGTGTCACCTCCACTTTCAGACAATTACTGTACAGATTACATGATATTCCTTTCTGATCTTAGAGCTTCGAGCTTTCTGTTTAGAGGTGCCAACTTGACATGTAAAATGTTTTCTGGTGCCAGTTGGCGTGGACAGATGGAGGACAAGTGGGCTCACAATTAGATTTGTACCCTGGTGCTGTCTGTTAGAGCACTGTGAACAAAGAGTCTGAGCATTTTGTAGCTTCAGCCAGTGACCCTCCAGTTGCTGAAATGGTTGTCAGTTGTGGTTAATACTAGCTGAGATTTATCTTTACATTTCAATTTTGTGCCATGTTATTCCTGTCATTGTGTGCACACAGTACAAAGTTAGGGTTTGTCTGTTGATTCATAGGCCAGGCTGCACAGCATAGTAGATAGATTACTGTCAGCCAGTTCACTTCTCCTTGGGAAAATCATGAAGTGCAACATCTAATTGTAGTTTTAAGATGTACTAGAAAGCAAAAGTAAATATTAAACTCTCGTTACGCTTCAAACGTTTTGTCAACACTAGAATTTTGCTGTCTATTACTTGACATGTTATAAAAACACTTGATTGTTTTTGTGGACTCTGGTTCCAGTCCATTGCTTGCTTTCATGTTGAACACTCCCCAACATCTCTCAGATATTCTGTGACAAGTGGGGCTGCTTCAGGTTCCCTTTGCTGCTACAGATTGGTAGATTTAGATCTTAGTTTTGTGAATGCATGAATAATTACTGTTTGCCTGTCTGAAATCTGTGGTGCTCCACGGGCTGCATGCTCTTTCTGTGTTTTGATAACATTCCTCAGTTCCTGCTTGCTCAAGGCCTCATCCAGTGTGGCTTTGAAGACTTCCAGGGTTAGAGACTCCACAGCTTCTGTCGGCAACCCATCACAGTGCCTCACCACCTAACGGTGGTGAAGAATTTATTCCTAATCAAGTGGTGGGAGTTGTTTGGTTTTACAGTTTTTCTCCTGACTCGCTATGCATCGTGTATTTTCCAGCAGTGGTTAACAGCTTGAAGAAAGAAAGACCAACAGGTTTTGAAAACCTGAAGTCATTTATTGTAGCTCGTTAACTCTGAAAGCAGATTCTTAAAGAGATTGTTTACTCAGTTACAAAAATAATGTAGGGATCTCTTGACCCATTTCAGCCTCTGAACAGTGAAGTGACTATACTGAAGTTGTGTTCTTTAACTGCTTGTTTTGCAGACATAGATGAATGCACAGAATCAGCAGACATCTGTGGAGAAGCTCACTGTAAAAATTCCTTAAGCTCATATGAATGTCTTTGTGATGCAGGCTACAAGTTCGATGAAGTAAGAAAGACTTGTCAGGGTAAGCTCATGAAATAACATGGTATCAGCATTTATTAACATGATTTAAAGCTATAAAACCCTGAAATTAAATTTCAGGCTTTAGTAGAAGGTTGTTTTGTTGGGTTGGTTTGGTTTTTTTTTGGTCATACTTACACATTGGATTTAAGTTCCCATTCCCTATTTGTGAGCAAGTTTGCACTTTGCAGTCGTCTTCAAGTTCATCAA
Organism: Eubucco bourcierii; assembly: GCA_013396675.1. Classification (NCBI taxonomy): domain Eukaryota; kingdom Metazoa; phylum Chordata; class Aves; order Piciformes; family Ramphastidae; genus Eubucco; species Eubucco bourcierii. The sequence goes on from VWZE01000032.1 coordinate 57,701, forward strand.
GTCTGCAAGCCATCATCTAGTTCATTGAGTTTGCAGTGATCTTTGATGAGCTGACTCAAGCTGTATGAGCCAGAGTACTGAGGTTTCTTGAACTCATTACAAGCTCAGAAGCATCTATGCGTGTTGCTGTCTGTCTTTGTAGGACAAGAAAAGTTACAGAGCAATAGCTGCTGTTCTTTCAAAACCTGTCTTGTGGTATTACTCTGAACTAGGAGTTTAATATGCATTGGAACCATGCACAGTTCTGCTGGCTACACTGCCTGCAAGATTTCTCAATGGAGTAAGTTTTGAAAGTATCCTGAAACCAATGTTGTTCCCTGCCTTTTGTCTAAGTTAATGTCTAACTTGAGTCACATGCCAGCCAGCCCTACCAGGCCCTAAGTATCTCTGCTTAGAGAGATCTCTGTGGACCATCACAATTTGTTTTCCTGCATTTGCTTGCAAAGCAGCTAAAAACAAGCTAAATGAAAAAAAAAAAATAATGAGAAACTCAGTTTTCACTTGTCTGTTGAGGATCCAGCTGCTGAGTAGCAATGAAGCAAGCAGTCCATGAGTTGAACCTGAGTTGAAGAGCAGAAGCCAGTCAGCACAGGTGTAGCAGAAGGGGCCTGAAGGAAGGAGGTCTTGCCTAGAAGTGAAAGCCCAGGGCTCTGCACCAGCAAACAAGGACTTGAGCTCTGCTTCCAGCCTTTCCACTGACTTGCTCTGTATCTCTGGGCAGCTGGAATCTATCTGTGAAAACAGATCTGTGCAGATGCTAACTCTTAAGTCTTCCCTCCTGTAGCAATGTGGCATAGGGTAAGTACTGGGTGTGGAGCACTTGGGCACGCTCAAATAAAAGGTGCTACAAAACACCACTGAAAACAATTTCTTTTTCCCTGAATGATTCATGCTGAAACAAACTCAATGGCTATTTTCTCCTCTCTTCTTTGTTGGTCCTATGTAGATGTAAATGAATGTGAAGAGAAGCTCTGTGAACAGACCTGTGTCAACTCACCAGGGAGCTATACCTGTCATTGTGATGGCAGAGGGGGAGTAAAACTTTCCCGAGACATGAGTACTTGTGAGGTATGTTACTTTGCATTGCTGTAGCTGCAGAACAGACCTGTAAGAAAAAGTGCTGAAGCTCTGGACTTTGAACTGAGTGATCAGCAGAAAGGAATCACATTGTCAAAACCATGTGAGCTGGGAACAGTAGCTCTCTTGAAAATAAACATTCTCCTTAAATTCTCTCTTCTCAGGTTCTTCCTGTCCCTGTTCCAAAAAGAGCATGCCAGTGATAGCCCTGCCACCCCTTTGTTCAGCTATGAGTTACTTCTGACTGCACAAGCTTTTCTGAGTTAGACCCAGTAGGATTGGTGGGGAGGTCTGGAGTCGTATGGTGTAATTTACAGACCAGCATTTGCATGTGACATTTTTGTCCTCTGGGTATTTGAGGTGAATTTCAGTGGCACAGGCTACCTCTGCAGAACCTAACTGACAAGAAAGTTTTTAGCACATCTTTTGGTGCAGGAACAATGCTCCAGTAGAAAAGTTTATACTGTGTCTTAGGAGTCTGATTTAATTTTGCAATAGGAAAATGTGCCTCCAAGGTGGAGAGGAGGGAAGGAAAGAGGAAGTGTTCTCAGTACTGAGACAACAATGTTTTGAGAGTATAAACTTTAAAGTGCTCTAACCTATTGTGTGTATAGCAACTACATGAGAGGAGGAGGCATACTCTTTAATTCTCTTTCTGTTGTGTGAGGAGAATAAGCACTCCAAATGTGTTTTATTCATAGAACATAATACCATGTGTGCCTTTTGCTGTGGGAAAGAGTATTAAAACCTTGTACCTTGGGAGGATGTTCAGCGGCACTCCTGTTATCAGGCTGCGCTTCAAAAGGAAGCAGCTGACGAGGTGAGGATGATTTGGAATGGCAGTCAAGTCCACTGTCTGGCTCTAATGCATGCAGTGCAGTTAAGTCTTTACAGTAACAATTAGTCCTATTATCATAATTTTTTTTCTTTTTTTTTGGTTTATGGAGCCCTGTGAGACAAAACATTATCCAAACCAATAATTGAGAAAGGCAGCCTTGACCACAGAGCTGCTAAGATAATTACTGAACTACAGAAATGTATTCTTTATTCTGGACTCTGTTGGAAAACCTGTTTTCACAGCTTGAGTGTTTCAAGAGAGCATTAAAAGCTAGTATGTTTTAACAGAGCTTCGTAACTGCTAGAACTGATGCTATCTGTATGGAAAATACTCTGTGGTTTTTGAACTCTGCGTAACTAATTTATTTCTTGGCACCTGTGTGGTCAGACTTGTGGCTGAGTTCGACTTTAGAACCTTTGATCCTGAAGGTATCCTTTTCTTTGCTGGAGGCCATCAAGACAGCACTTGGGTAGTCTTGGCTTTGCGCAACGGACGTCTGGAGCTGCAGCTGAAATACAATGGAATAGGCCGCGTCACCAGCAGCGGACCGCTTATCAACCACGGCATGTGGCAGACGGTGAGTCCAGGCCACTGCTGGGTTCTTACCCTTTCCTGGCTTTTTCCTGATGAGCTCTGTCAAGTGCAGCCAGGCTTTGTGTATTCTTGAAGTGGTTTTCCACCTTTGTCTATCCATTCAATGCATGCCAGCATATTATACAGTCTAAGGCAAGAATGGGATATTCTTTCTAACAAACTGAACTATACTTTATATCCATTGTAAACTAGATTGCATCACGGATCTGTAAAGCCAGATCAGGCACAGCCTTTGAGGTGCAGCAGTACTAAGCTAACTTCATCTTAGTTTGAGAAGATGCCCTCCATGTGAGGTTTGGGAGTAAGAGGGAGCTCACTCTGTAGTTGTTTATTTAAAGAAACTTCTGAGGGTGTTTGGTATCATAGAATCATAGAATGGCTTCAGTTGGAAGGGACCTTAGAAATTATCTACTCCAACCTCCCCACCATGGACAGGGATGCCTCTCAACTAGACTTAGCTGCTCAAGACCTCATCCAACCTGGCCATAAACAGCCCCAGGGAGGCATCCACAACCTCCCTGGGCAGCCTATTCCAGAGTTCTGCCCACCTAGTACTGAAGAACTTCTTCCTAAGATCCAGTCTAAAACTACTCTCCCTCACCTTAAAGCCATTCTTTCTTGTCCTATTGCCAGACACCCTTATGAATACGGTTGCTTTTGTTTATTCTTCTGTTTGCTCGTGTAGTCACTAGGTTCAGATTGTCTGGGCCTTTGACAAATCTCAGTATCCTTTTTAAAAAGTTCTAAGGTTTGTTTATATACAAACCAGACCATTTCCCTTGTAAAGATACTAGGGTCTGTTAGAACCTCTCCGTCTACTAGTATCATAATCCTAGCAATCTTGTGAGATGAGGGCCTTGAGGCCTTGAGTAACCTGTACTAGTGGGAGGTGTCCCTGCCTATGGCAGGGGTTTGGAACTAGATGATCCTTGAGGTCCCTTCCAACCCTACCGTTCTATGATTCTATGATTCTATGATGCACTGCATCATGAAGCCTGTGAAGATTCATGGTCTTGACAGTCTCACTGAACCATTTCCTGGTGATTCTGGAAGTGTCATGACTGTTACCATTCGTGACAGGATCGTGAAAAGCATCCTGTGTGTTCTGCAGTGGCTTAGCAATTTGTATATGCCTTGCATCTGCCTTTTCCTCTCCTTTCATTTTTTATTATTTAGTTAGATCTTTTAAGTTGATGTGCTGCTTTGGGAGTAGGTGGGAAGTTCTCAGCTAACTCACATATGAGACATACTGGTAAGGCTGAATCATTTTCTGTTGTGGGTTTGGGTTTTTTAAAAATCAAGATTACACATTAAAGTGAAAAAGTAAAGTGGGAAAAAAAGTGTTTCTAACAAATAAATAAAGAAGTCCTTGAGTGCATTCACTGTCAGCTGTTGACATTTGGTAGTGAGATTCGTTCTGCTGATTTGAAATATGGCAGCTGTACTTGCCTGCACAGAGAAGATGGTGATAGAAGATGTAAAAAGCAGAGCTGATGCCACTGGGGTGACTTGAGAGCCACAAAAAGCGATCGCTACCAAGTTAAACCATTTAACATGGGAACGTAATGTACTCGTTAAGTGCCAGACCTCATTATGAGGCTATTGGCTATTACAAACTTTCTTATGTTAGTTTTTGTGAGACAGCTGGAATGTATTTTCTTCATTAATGCAAGTAATACAAAAGTGCTCAAACACAGGATTTATGGGGCATACAATGGCTATACTTGCTTTCTGCAGGGAGAGGAGGCAATGTGATAAAAGTATCATTTTTAGGCAAGAATTATTGGTCTCCTGCCAGCCACTGCTGTCAGTGTTCTTACACCCAGGTAGTATCATAACCTGTAAATTTCCTGGCTGAGTTGCTGCAGCAATGCACATTTTGCACATTTTCTGAGAGATTGTGTACATCCCCTGGAGGCCCTTCAAGACTTTCTGGAACATCGCAAAGTGAGCTGTGGATGCTATGCATTGCAGGTAGACAAGACCCATAGTGAGGAGCAGGCAGGGGTGCTGCTGCAGCCAGCAGTGCTGCCCCATGCTGAGCTGAACAGGGCCTGGCACCTGCCAGAGACAAAGTGCAGTATGAGGTGGGGAGAGAGATCATGCGGGGCTGGCACATGAGTGCTTGCCCAGAGCAGGTCGATGGCCGTAGCTCTGGTGACTGTGTCCCAAAGGGAAACTTTTATGCTGTGTATGATACTGGCCAAAGGCAGAAGGATTTACCTGCAGCTGAATGACAGCCTTTGGTCTCCTGACTTCATGGTTGACTCACCTTTGAGACTTGAGATGCTGCTGCCGTTGCTGGGGTGCTGTCAGTTTCTCCTTTCTCTGCTCTATTTTCTTATCACTTGCTTTCACCCTACAGGAACTTTGTTCTCATCTGCTTAACATTCAGTGTCATCCCTGTCTCTAAATGCTGTTTAAGATACATGGCTGAGTGATACAACTACAAATCCGTTTCTTGGTTTTATGCCTCCCCCCAGTTACTCCATTTTTTCCTGTTTGCTTTGGTTTTTAGTTTGGGAAATCCTGTTGAGGAGACGTTATTCCTTTTTACCTGTATCCTTTTATAAAAACATGTAGCCACACATTTCAGGTATGGATTTGTGTATATTCAGCATCACCTTCTGTGAAGGACAAGCCCAAACCTTCAGAGGTCACAGTCCAGACTCAAATACAGTTTAGGAGCTTTAACACAGACTTTGGTATACACAGGATCAAGCCTTTAGTTTCGGCTGGACCTAGATCAGTGGAGTTTGGATACTTGGAGAACTTTATAGGGGTTGCAGGAAAATAGTAACTTTACTGTTTAATGTTCAGCATGAAAAAACAGAAAAAAACTTCCAGGATGAAAAAAATCTCTTAAGAAAACTTTCAGTTGGAAAAACAATGGCTATTTAAAAGCAAAATGTGAAAAAACAACGTCAGTGTGTATGTCTTTTGGCCTTTTGAGCAACAGTTGCAAACTTTTATGGAAATAGGAAGGCGTTTTCAAAACTTCAGGCCAAATTTCTGCCTAGGTATTTTCTCTGATGTTGGTCTCTCCTAATCTAACTTAGAAAATGATCATTCCTATCATTGAAAATGCAAACAAGCCTCAGGAAAAGCCTTCTAATGTAGTTATTTCTGTGTAATCCAGCTGGATGAAGTGGCACGTGTGAACTGAGGATAGCAGAGAACACATTTGCCTTCTGTTTGTTTTGCAATTCCATTAAAAAAAGAAAAAAAAAAGGTCATTATTTTGTCTTATTTTCGATGTTTAGTTTAGTACTGCTCTGAGGGCAGTATGGTTAGCAAAAGTAATAGCTTACCTGCAGTGTTAAATGTCAGAATTGAAGGTTAAGCAATCACAAGGAGATTCGTATTTAGCTTTAACCCTGCAGCTGGCTGTATTCCTGTCCCTTTTCAGTGCTGTCCAGTTGCTTTTCAGTGAAGACTCGACAGGCTGGCAGTGTGCAATGAGCTATCCTGGGCTTGAGTCCAAAACACAAAGCTGGCTGCCCTTATGGCTAACTGTAGGGGAACTCTTAGCTACAGAAACTACCCACCTGAATATCCTCAAGCACACTCATGGGTGGTAGTTAGCTTTTCCTTGCAACAAGAGGAGGGAAGTAGAGCAGTGTGCTAGCTAATGAAGTGCTTCCCCTTTTGGTTTGTAGGTGATGGTGGTGCACCAGCAATTAAGCTCTGATTAAGCTTTGTATGTAAGGAACTGAAGTGGAAACTGCCAGAGGGCAGCATGAAATGTAATTTCCTAAACCGGAATTTAAGAGCTTTCATTGGGCTTAACTCCTTCTCCTATGGAAGTTTCCACTGACTTGATTTGTTTATCGTAGAATGGTTTGGGTTGAAAGGGACCTTTAAAGGTCATCTAGTCCAATCTTCTGCAGTGGTCAAGGACATTCTTTTACTAGATGAGGTTGCTCAGAGCCCCAGCCAGCCTGACCTTGAATGTTTCCAGGAATGGGACATACACCACCTCTCTGGGCAACCTGTGCCAGTGTTTTACCATCCTGATCATAAAAAAATTGTTTTGTAGTCTACATCTACCCTTTTTTAGTTTAAAACCACTACCCCTGGTCCTGTCACAAGAGACCCTGATGAAAAGACTGTCCCTATCTTTATTACAGACTCTTTTTAAGTACTAAAAGTCTGCATTAAGATCCCCCTTTTCCCCAGGCTGAACAACCCCAACTCTTTAATCCTGTCTTCATAGGAGAGGTGTTCCAGCCCTCTGACCACTTTTGTGGCCTTCCTATGGACCTGCTCCAACAGGTTCATGTCCTTGTTGTGCTGAAGTGATATTTGTATTAATGATAAGAAGCAGATAAGAACTCAGGCTAATTTTTTTGAAATGAAATGAAATATTACTGCTTTCTGTACAGTCAAAAGTTTAGAAGGCCCTGAATCTTACTGGCCATGTAAGTTGCAGGATTTCTTCACAGAGGAAGCATATGGGCACTGCTGTAGCTCGCTTTTCTCTATTCCCATTAGCTCTGTGCCAGTTCATTGTCATGCCCCATACATTAGGGCAGTGGTAACTGGCATGCTGAGCAGAGGTGTGGGGTGAATTTTTAGATTGAGAGCCAGTATAGCTAAGCCAGCTAGGCTGTGGCTGCCTGGACCTGTAGGTTTATGTTCCCACCCACTGAGTGGACTTTACAGCCTGGCAATGCCCAAAAATGCCTGTTTGAGACTGGCTTGTGCGTCTTCTCGGAACACAGTCAGGAGGTGTAAATGCCACTTTAAACAGACAAGCTTCAAACAAGTAAATTCATGTCCTGTAGGGTACAGCACAGTGCAACACACCAGGTGTAGTGTTTTTAAAGCATAAACCAGATTGTAATGGAATCCACAGGAGAAGAAGGAAGTTTGGTAGTCTGTGAATAATCTTTTCAACTATCAAACTCACTTAATCTTCATTACCGAAGATGGCAATCCAAAGGGAGCATTCAGGTATAAACCTGCTCAGCCCTGTCCTCTATAAAGCAAGAGCTCCACATGGCTGATGGAAACAATTTTGGGACAGCTACTTTTGAAATGCAAAGAGAAAGGTGCTCATGACCTGGCTGCCTAGCAGGGAGAAGGAAGAATAAATCTTAACAGCCACTGAAATAGATATTTGGTTCATTGAGGGAGGCAGGGAACAGAGCTGCATGGATTAAGAGTGGGTAGGTGGGATATCTCTTACAGAGTGGGAAGATTCTGTACTGAAGATTGTGAAGTAATGGAAATGTGCTCTGCAGGAAGAAAGATGTTGCCTTCTGCTATGGCCACAAAACACCCTGCTGGTTGCAGGACCCAGATCCCAAGGCAGCAGAATTGATGCTGTTATTCTGTAGCCTGCTGCATGTCAGCTTTATGCTTCATCTCCTACTCTCCCTCTGCTTTAGAGTGCATCTCTGTGCAGTTTGGTCATAACTAAAATGATGTTTGGTTTGGTTTTTTGTTTTTTTTTTTTTTTTTTTTTTTTTATTTAGTGGTGATAGAATCTTCCTAGAAGTAGCTCTTCAGAGAGGCAGAAGCAAAACTGGCAGACCTCCTGAGAGAAAAAATAACACCTTTTTACTACTCTCTCAAAAATGGTGTCATCTGTTGCTCTTTTTTTCAAGAGTCAGTATTTAAGAGACTGGCTTCTGGTTTGAAGGCTACTGCATTATTTGTCACTGGTCCACCAAAAACCTCTGTCATTTCATCTTTTCCTTTCACATGCATTTGGAACAGGACGTTTCTCATTAAAAACTTGTTACTGTATTTTCATTTTGCATAGAGCATCTTACAGATGTCATGTAGTCAAACCACTTTTACTATTGTGTAGCTGATTTGGAGTAACTGGGCTGTCTTCAACATTAGGGCAACCCCAGGTTGCGTTCCAGAGTACAGATTTGCATATCAAAATGGAGTGTAACTTAAACGACAGATAATGAGGCTTGGGTGCAGAAAATACTTCTCCATCTTGAGGATTTCACTCGTGATGTCTCTTCTTTAGTTGAGGCTGCAGGTATTAGGTTATTTTTATACTGAATTATTCTATTTACAATTTTACTTTTTCAGATCTCTGTTGAAGAGCTTGAAAGAAGTTTGATTATAAAAGTCAACAGAGATGCAGTTATGAAAATCGCTGTCTCAGGGGATCTGTTTACTCTAGACAAAGGACTGTATCAGCTGAATTTGACAGTAGGAGGCATTCCTTTCAAAACAAAGGACCTTATTTTACCAGTAAGTATAGCAGGATGCTTCATGCTGCTTTGCCATTCCTGAAGGGCTCGATTTCATCTTCTCTTGGGGTAATGTAGGTCCTTCCTGAGAGCAGTTCAGCGTGCCCCAAGACATGTGGAATTACCATCTGCTGGATACAGCTTTGTCTTCATTGACTGTAGGTGGTGCCTAAGCCAGTAGCAAAGGTGGGAGTCCTTATTTTTTTAATTGCAAACTTTGAGTGAAATATATCCCAGCCTTGGCCTGCAGAATTAGGGCACTGCAACAGCAGAGCACAGGACAAAATTAACAGCGATTGTGCTGGTACAGAGACTGTGAATGGCCCAGCAGGGTTGGTGGAAACGCCACTATGTGAGGATACCATTGTGCCCACTAGATCTGGAAACAATCTTGGCTTGTCTTTCCTGCTTCATTTTAGTAAGAACCAACGTAAAACAGCAGCTTATTTTTCTTAATGTCTTCCTAATTCAAGTAGGTAGGGCATGTGAATAAAGTTAAGACACTCTTTGGATGAGATTGGATGATTGGGTGTTTCTCAAATAGCTGCTACTCAAGCTGTTTGAAATGTCCACCACACACAGAGTCGGCACCTTGAAACTCAAATTGACATCTGTTTTTAAGTGAGGTGGCAATCTTTCAGCTCTGTGACTGTTAGTGCAGCAGCTGAGGAAGGCTCCTGTTCTTATTAAGAAGTAATCCAGGGCCACTGCTTGCCTGAGACATTAAGCTTGAGGTGTGATCTGGATGCAGGATTGAGAACCAAAAACTTCTGAGTTTTTTATCCTGGCTCAGACACTTAATTCTCTTTCTGCTTCAGTTAATTGAAGGTAATGGTGCTGATACAGATGTTTTGCAAGGAACCTCCTCTTTGCACACTCATGTTTTCATGCTGACATTCGGTACAGGGTAGCGTAACTAGAAGCTGGAAGGAATAAGGTGTGTACAGATGACATGCCAGTCTTGTGGTTCGGGCACCCCTCCCTTAAGCCAGAACCCAACAACTCATACTGTGATCAGATTCAACATCTTGTGTGTCATGAAGGCTGTTTGCAGTGACACAAAGGGTTGGGGTTTTTAACTGCAAATTAGCCTGCAGCATTTGCAAGGCAGAGTAGTTACATGAGTCACAGAGCTTTGGCTGCGGAGCTTTAGAAGTAAATTGTGCTAATGATATGTAGTGTGTAGAGCAGCTAACAGGATCAATACAACCAAACCAGCATCTGTGCCAGCTAGTGCCCTTCTGTCCTGTGGAGACAAGCTGAGCTCAGGGGAGTTTGCTGGGGAATGCTGACGACTTACTTGTTTGGGGCTGCCAGACTGCATTTGCCACCAATTGGTTTCCATGTGCGTAACATATCAAAATTATTTCTCCTATTTAATGTCCTAGTATAACTCAGTATTCTACTGCACCCAAATCAGTTATTTTTCACTGAGCAGTAGTTAGATGCATGAGATACTGCTCTACCCTCCTAGGTAAACCCTCGTCTGGATGGTTGCATGAGGGCATGGAACTGGTTGAATGGGGAGGACACCACTATCCAAGAGACCATAAAGATGAATGAGAAGATGCAGTGCTTTGCTGTAGCAGGACGAGGGTCTTTCTATCCTGGACGAGGTTTTGCTGTGTTCAATCTTACATATGGTAAGTACTTAAATTTATTTTTTTTTTTCTTTCTGATGTGTTGTTCTGCCATACTTGGTTAATAAACAGTTTAACACTTAACATGTATGCAATCAATCATCAATGCAGAAGGACTGTCAGCTGTAGATGGAGAGCTAAACTGGTGGTTTGTAGCAAAAAAAGGCCTCTGTATGATGGTCAGAGTCAGTACAAATATGCCCAGCACAGATTAGGTTCTCTCTGTGTAGTCCAGTAATCCATTTCACAATCAGGCTGGTTCCAGCTCATCCTCAGCATTAGGGGCTTCACATCTCTTGTCAGCACCATAGGCGATTCCACTGCTGTCTGATAAACAGGGAATGCTGCAACCCACAGTCCCGTGTCTTGGGCTTATGAGGGGCAGAAAATCAATGTTGTCTGTAGCAAAATGCCTGAGACTGGATTCACTTTTAGTTACTGGGTGGCATTAGTTGTGCTTGGGACTAAGTTACAGTAAGCATATTCCTGATACAAGCTGAATGAAATTGACCTAGATACAGTCATTACAAATTTCAAAGCAAACTTGGCCATAATGCAGCGCTCAGAAAGGCACCTTTTCTTTCTTCTAAATTGTCCTGTCTGTGCAATCAACTGTCAGTGTTTTTAAACACATGAAAATGCCAACCATCTATTGTGGTTTGGTGTGAAAGTCCTCCTTTGCAGCAGCCCTCTGCATGTCACTTTAGTGGATTTCTGCTGGGCCATTTGAATCAGGGAGTTCCAGGTGTCTGTTTTCTTATTTACCACATGGACACCAAAGTTTCAAAGTAGAGATAAGGCAGCATCTGAAGTGCAGATGACAGCACTCAGCAGAGAGGAGGCCTAGATACCTGCTTGTCTTTCTTTTTTTTTCTCTCTACAAGCAATTTACTTTTTTGCTTTGTAGCGGTAAGCTTTATAAAGAACTTATTTTTCAAGATGTGGTAAACCAGCAAAGCTAGTAATCCTGTGAAGGGAGGCTGCAGAAGCAGGATTGAAATCTTCGTAGCCAGCATCATCTTCTAATTACAAGGGCACTGGGTCAGTAAGAAAGATGTGAGAGAGTTTTAATTCAGAGGTGAGTAACTTACACAAATCATGCCACACTGAGAGGCTGGTGATCAGGGAATGATTAGGTAGGTGATCCATGCATTGTGCTTATATCCTTTTTCTGTTTAACATAGACTTTCATAAAAATGTTTCCTCTATGCCAGATTTAGACTTAGATTCCTTACTGATTTTTGGATAGTCAAGAACTATTCAGAAATTGGATGCCCTATCTTGCAGTAGTTCTTTGAATATGTTGGATTGACAACCATGGGAATTTGAATCTCTGTCACATAAAAAAAGCCTAACCTTGTCCTTTGACACTGTGAAAGGCAGCAGAATGCAGAAGGTAGCAAGAGGAAACTGATGCCATTTTCTTTTCTGATTTTACACTTAGGTGCTTTGGAATTTTCACTTTGTGTAAAAGAAATGTGGCAGTCCCTCCATATGCTCATCCATGTGTCCTCTTCTCTAGGCAGAAATTGCAGAGCCTACCCATTTGACTTGTTGGTCCTATGCTTGTCATGCTACACATTTGTTTTTTTCTGCAGTGCAACCTTCTTCTGGAGATGAAACCAAGACAAGCTGGGAAATTGAAGTAAACGCTGCAATTCAACCAGCAACAGATACTGGTGTGCTGTTCGCTTTAGTTACAGGAGAAACATCTGTCCCGTTATCACTGTCTCTGGTTGACTATCACTCCACAAAGAAACTGAAACAACAGGTAGAGACTTAAGCATTTTTTCTAGAGAAGCTTTGTTGCTGCTTCCTGGGAATTGAAAGCAATTGTCAAAAAACAGTTGTCAAGTTTACAGCCTGCCTGCTTATTTGCCCCCACCAGTTTAGAACATGGTCTGATGCTGAGGTTCTTGGTTGACATCAAAATTCTGCCTCTTAAGGGAATATGTCAGGTGCTCCTGAAGAGTTCTTTGCAAGGCAGAGATGGAACTACTCTCCTGAATGCAGCCGTATTTTGTTATCCATTCGTGGCACAGAAAGTGTTTAATACTGTAAGCAAATAATTTCAGTTATCTGGAGCTCATCAGTAAAAGTCCCAAAATAGTGGAGTGACAGGCTTTAGGTGTCACTCCAGGTGCTGTGAAAGGCCAGATACGATGGAGTGCCAATGCTACTGATTTAATGGTGTGCATAGCAAAGGGCTAGATTCTGGCATTTCATCAGGAATGAGTTCACTAAAACCCATGAGCCAGCTTTTCCTTTCTCGTACAGCACCTCCAGTCCCTTTGGTTCCAGTGCAATATAACAACTTCTGTTGTAAGACACACTAAGAATTCTCTCTGAGAAGGCAATGATTATGACTAGCAATTAGTCCTACTGGTTCATTGGGTTTTCATCTATGCAAATGAGCCCAGAGTATAATCATCAGTAGTAACAAGGCTATTTCTCTGACTGATTATCTGGAAAATCTTTGTACACAAGGCCACAGGGGGATCATCTTGGACTTGGTTAAGCATGGCTAGGTCTGTTTCTGCTGACAGTCTCTTTTTCTCTTTCCTTTTTCCTGCTGTCCAGTTTGTCATCGTGGCTTTGGAGAACACGGTTGTGTCCAGATTGGCAATAAATCTCTGCGATAAGAGAGAACACTCTGTGGACATCCTCCTCAAGAAAGATCAGTTATCCCTTAAGGTAGATGGGATAGCAGGAGAGAGTGAACTAAGCAACTCCGAATTAGAGGACAGTCTATCCATCCTGGAGAGCTCCTTGCAGTCAGCGGTGAAGACGTATGTGGGAGGACTGCCAGGTGAGCATCCAGTTTTGTAGCATCGACTACAGACTCCCAACTCACCGTGCTGAGGTGGCAGTCAGGAAAACTGTCTCTGTTCATTTGAGCTGGGAGCTGCCTTTTCTGCTTGAGCAGGCTTTGTCTGCAATGTAGGTGTGTGTGATCTTAACAGATGTGAGGGTGTGCTTGACAGATACATTTTTTTTCTTGAATGATTCTGTTCTTCTGAGGACTGCTGAAGGCAAAAACAGAAAGAGGAGGCTTTGGCTGGTCAGCAAAAGGAATGATTTTTCTGAAGGACAGCCATAAGCAGGGTCATTATGTTAAACCTACTCAAAGCCATTGGAGCTGGACTACAGGGTCTTGCAGTGCTTGATTAATGTAATCAGTGTGTGTCAGCATTCCTTGAGGGGAGTACCAGGGCCTTACATTGATTTGACTGAAGCTTGAGGAGCCCAGTATGGTGATTCTCCCTGATTGATATTCTCTTTGAACTGATCGTGGCTCTGCACGATTTTCCCCTCGGCAGAGGTGACAACCGAGGGGCTACTACCATTTACAGTTTTACTGGCTTTTCAGCAACAACAGGGCTTCTTGTGAGAGGTCAGTTTGCTGCTCTGCTCTGAACCTGGAAGATCAAACTTCCATCTGAATCATGAATTTCAGCTAAGTTTGGGGGTTTGTTTCTTCTTCTGGCTGAACTGGTTTATCAGTGCCAACTACTAAGGAATGCAGTTAAGGAAACACTTAGGTCACTGATGCACAGCAGTACATCATAAGCACAGTCTTGCCCTAACTTGCCCAAGCAAGAGAGAGCCAGCAGTGTTAGCCTCCTGGTAGATGCTGAAGCAACCAGGCTGGAACAGGGTGGCTGAAGTGCTGTGTGTGCTAGGACACATGGCATGACTCTTCCCACTCACAAGAGTTTACATAATTTTTTATGCCGATGTTGCAGGTGGCTCCTAGTCGCATCTAAAAGGGGGAGGCCACTCTGAGATACTGACACAGGAACAAGACTGTATCCCGAGGCACACCATTTTCCAGTATGAGATTGAATTGTCCACACTGACCATTGCACAAGCAAGAGAGGTCACCTGCTTGCTTTCAAGTGGCTCCCAAATGCACAGCAGAGACTTGCACAGCTCAGAAGACAATCCCATTCTGTCACTGTCCCAAGATCTCTGTGATTTGCTTAGACTAACTGTGCTAAGCGAAGCACAGTTTTTAATTAGCCAGAACTAAGTGTGAGATATTATAGCTGTGACTACTTAAACCCAGCTGGCTCCTGTAGGTTTAGCTGCCTTCCACCTTTGGTCTATTCTGCTCAGCAACAGGGATTTCTGTCTGTGATCTGCTTTTGCCATTGAGAGAAACCCAGCACTTGCATCAAGAACCCTTGTCATTTGTCAAATGAATAAACATTTCAGCACTTTGGTTGGATTCTTCACTCTGGGTTAAATAGCTATACCAAATAGCCATTTCTAAGTGCGTTTGACTCATTCAAACTTTGAAAACATTATGTCAGTTTTGGGTTTTTTCCTATTTCCGTACCCTGTGGAAAAAACAAAGTCACACTTAAATGTCTTTATTCCATTTGCCACAAATAAAGAAAGAATTCCGGGCCAAAGTATGTAGTATGTCCCATCCTAAGTACAGCTTATATCACAGATGTGGAAGAAATACTATTTGTAGGTTCAAAAGATAAAAGGGAACATAAAGGCATTTGCTGCCTCTTCTATGCTATTTTCAGCTCTGGTAAAATCCCAGATTATGTAATTTATGTGATACATAGAATTTTTTTCAGGCAATGCATATGCTGAAGGAGCCTTACAGCAAGGCTTTTGAGTCTTTACAGCAGCATATTTCAGAAAGATCCATTTCTAGTCATAACTGAAAGTTAAATATGTGACCTGATTTGCAGTTATAATACAAGTAAAATATCTTAAGTCTTTTTACTATTGTTATTTTTTTATAGTATCTTACAAATGCACCTGAGAGCCCGCAGTCTTTCAGTCAACCCTGTGGCACATATAAGAGGGATTAACATGATTCCTTAGACAAGTGTTCAAGCTGCTAAGCCAACTCTTCAGCTTCTTCTGAGTCAAAATTTGGTTCATATTCGTGTGAGGTGCTACAACAGAAATGCCTCCTCCTCTTAAGCAGACTTCACAGATAAAATTTTGTAAATGGGGAGGAACAGGAAATAGCTAAAATGGTTAGTTAGGCAACTACCCAGCAATGATACTTTTCAGCCAGGGAGCTGAAAAAATTTGAGTACCTCTTTGTGACTTACAGCTCCCCCACAGATGTTCTTTCTCTCAGTCCTAGAGCCTGTCTGAGCTGTGTTTCATCATAACAGCTTCAAATTTGGCCCTATATGTCTCCAGACAGAGCCTGTTAAATCGCACATAATCTCGGGTCAACAGGACAACCTATTGTTCAAGTTGTCCTTGCTGCAGTGTACAGATAAGGGGGTTACTTAACTACCTGCATCACTGTGAAGTTAAACAATCTTGGAGATGTTCACTGCTTTCTGTTGCACAACCAGCTTGATTGGGTTGGCTTTGGGTTGTCAGTAAGCTACTAGCCTTTGGGGAAGGGTAGAGGACACAGTTCACAGAAATTTTCATCTTACTATAGTACTGTGTGGGCTTGTTTGTTTGCTTAATGTCAGTGTGTGCATGATATTACAGTAGTTAGTAATAGGATTGGCTAATTTCCTCTAGTCTGTTGGATTGCACTAAATGTCTTCTTCCTTGCTATTTGTTTTCTGCTTCTGCTAAACTGATTATGTCACCAGTGGATCTCCTCAGAAAAAATTAGTCTCATTACTCTAATCAACTCAGCTATTGTATTGTAGCACCTTTTTGATGAACACCAGCAACCTCCTTGAGCTGATACATAGCATAATTACAGTAAAAATGTCCAGCAAGCAGTAGAGGCTGCATATACAAGGAGCCTTCCTGTCGTGAAGTTCTTATAAATTTTCTGGCAGATATTTTAAAGAGAGAGAGCTTTAGAGGGAGGAATAAGAACTCTAGTAATGACAAAGTGTTGAGGACGCAGATGAAGAAGCATGGAAATACTGAGACAGGAAGCAGCATGAACACAGTGTGCAAGTGGAGCAAAGCCCTGCTGCTGTGTAGCAAAGTTTCATAAGGACTGGAGGCCTTGCAGAGACATAGAGCCACTGAGGAAGGGATCAGCCTGGGGGAAGTGTTGTGTGCACGGAAGTAGATGGCATTTTCCCGTGAATGGGATTGTGATTTTGCCTTCCGGTGAAAGCAGCGGGGGAGGAGATAGAAGTCCTGGAGTGGAGAAGAGGAGAGTTTGAATTCATTGAAGTGATAATCATCTGAGCATAGGTAAGGCAGGAGTTTATTCAAACCCAGCCGTTAGAGATGTTTGTCTCCTCTTTCACACAGATGTTCCTGTCACTTCCACTCCAGTCACTGCTCCCTACCATGGCTGCATGACCGTCAAGCTGAGCAACAAGGCACTGGACTTAGATGAGGCTCTCTACAAGCACAGTGACATCACCTCACATTCCTGTCCTCCCATTGAGGCAGGTCAGTAGGTACCACTGCAATGCGCAAGTTTTATACTCGGAACTTTCAGTGCTTTCTTTTTTAAAAGATATAAATTATTCAGTCCTGCCGCACTGCGTGTATAGTCTCTGTTAAACACTGAAGTTATGTAGGAGCTACTGATCCTTATGTCAGATTGATTACTGAAATACTCCTTTGCTTTGAGGTTTAAAGGTTGTAATATATTTGTAAATAGTTCAGAAGACTAATATTAAATAAGCCAAAAGTACAGAACATACTGAAAGTGAATGTTGTCTTTAGACTGCAAGAGACAGTTTTGTCTGTAATGTGGAAAACCTGGTAATATATGACTGTGGACTGGAAAAAAAAATAATAATTCTGTATTATTTTTTATTACCAAACACTGCTTTCTGATTTGCAAAATATGAGAGAATAAAATATTTGCATACACGTTTTTAATTTACCTATGCTGAGATTATTCTGTTATTTGTAGATAACGACTCAGGCTGTGCCTGATGTGGAGATTATATTAGTGGGGTTTGGTTTGGTTTGGTTTGTTTTTTTGTGGGAAGAGTGATTTGGGGTTTTTTAAAATTTATTTTATTTGTTTGTTTGATTTGTTTGTTTGAACACAGTGGGTTTTATGTGCTTATGTTGGTAGGGGGTTGGAACTAGATGATCCTTGAGGTCCCTTCCAACCTTACCATTCTATGATTCTATGATTCTATGGTATTATAGATCCTCTGGGCTGGAGAACAAATAGTTGCTGCTATTCTTCTAGAATTCTTCTTTCTGCTACAGCAGAGAGGAGACTCAGTTGTGACGTTTAGAAAAGCTCTTGATCAACAGAAAACAGAAAACAAAGTTGGGTCAGCAGGAAACAACAAGGAAAGACTCAATAAGTTGAAAGCTTTTGTGTCAATAATTACTGAAGCAAATGGTTAGGTGTCATGAACTGGGGTGTATGATGTGATGATGACATGTTTTTGCTGCTTGATTTTTAGGTTGGATCATTTACTGTGAACCTAATGGGAGCAGAAAGGCTGGAGGCTGTGAGAGTTAGCCAGGCTGAAATGCAGTGTGGTGAGAACATGCATAGGGGTTTACTCAGAAGAGGTTTAGAGCCATAAAGTGCATTCAGCTTTTAAGCTGTCCTTGTGAAGTTGGGGCAGACTTTACTTTGCCTTCTTTGAGTCACTTAAATCTTGGCTTATTTGATCAATGACCTGCGTCACATTCATGAACTGAGAAAGCTAGATGTATGCCATGGTGGAAATCCAAATATTTGGTGTCTGAGCTTACCCATGTTTCATGGGTTAATGTTGAAAAGGTTTAATTAATTCCACAAGGCCTCTTGTCAGTTGTTCTGCTCATTCTACATCATGTTTTGCCTAATCAAATACACAGATTACAGATTAGCCTAATAATCCATACATGTGACAACATCTGTGACCAAGGTGTGACTGGAGGTAATAACTGTGGCAGAGGAAAGGATAAAAGAGGGGAAAGACTATCCTAAAAGTATTTCCTGGGAAAGATTACTGCTTTATTTAACAGAGAAAAGGAAGCCATTAGACAGACATCATAGTTCTGTATGGTGACCAAGTTAGTGAGCAGTAATGCAGTAGGCAGAAAAGACCAGAGCTTTAGCACTTTCAACCAACATCCTCATTTACATCAAAAGACTCTTTACACGCAGGTGTGACCAGATGCAAGTTTGAAAGGATGGTTGCTCGCTGGGCAATAATGACTTACTGGCAAAACCCAGAAGCAGTTCTATAGTTTTGCTATCTTTACTGATTAAACCATATTATTGCTTAGAGTGCTTTCTATTAGAACTGATGACTCTGGATCAACTTACAATGTGATGGAGAACCCAGGAAACATTTATTTAGTATCTCCAGTGAGAGCTGGGAATCCTGAAGATACAGTGGTTAATAGCACTGCAGTGTTTTGTTTCCTGTGTGTTTTGCAGGGTTATTTTAGTCCTTTACCAAAATACATCATTATAACATGGAGTAGCTCTAATGAAAACAGTGCAGACTTGGAAGACTCCTGTTTTTTCAAACCTCATAGATGAAAGAAACTCTGTTTTACTTTATTCTTTTCAAAGGAAGTATGCTAGCAAAATAGTCTTATGTCTGATATCTTTGTATAATTTCTGCAGTAGTTCCCAAAAAGCTATCACATGGCACAAATGAATCACAAGCATGTCTGACCTTTGTGTGAATGTAAGTGGTGCTGGTTTGTGAAGCCAGAGTTATTCTGGCTCCTGCAAACATGAGTCCCATGGTACACTACAGTACTCTGCAGTTTCAGACTTAACATTATGTGAACAAGACTAAAATTCTGTTTTCTAAACCAGTTTAATTCAGAGCAAAAAATTCTCCAGGACTTTGCATGTGTGCATGAAGATACTTTGTTTAGACCACTATGCACCCCAACCCAAAATGTGGCTTGGAAGAGAAAGCCAGAATTTATGAGTCTGGAGCATGACAGAAAAGGGGGATTCTTCTGTGTCAAGCTGGATTGTTTTTAAATACCCTACGAGAAATACCACACAGTAGGGAGATGTAGCTGTTTCTATGTACCACTGAAAAGAGGAAAAGAATTATAAGCATTCTGATGTTCCTCCTCAGTCACTGTGCTTCAGCCCAAGAGAAACATTGATTTAATTTCTATACAATTAGCAGCCTAGGTGCTCAACTCAAAGGGAGTAGGTCTGTTCATACAGAATCACAGGATGGATGGGTATTGGATGGGACCTCTAGAGATCATCTGATCGAACCCTTCTGCTAAAGCAGGTTCATCTGGATTAGGTTGCACAGAAACACATCTAGGTGGATTTTGCAAGTCTCCAGAGGACATTCCACAACCTCTATGAAGAGCCTGTTCCAGTGCTCCATCACAGTCAGAGAAGTTCTGGGCTTTGAGTCCCCTGAATGAACCAAGATGGTTCCCAGGTTAGTATTCATAGAAAGTAAAAAGAATTAAGTGTGCAGTTCACTTAATCCGTGAACAGGGTGACTGTGCTCTTCAGAGGATGCATTTATATGAGAACTAAGCATTTTGGGTGCATTGGGTTTTGAAAGAAAAGTACCAGTTCTTTCTGACTTTATTTCTCTCAACCTGGTGTCTATAATTACCTTGTCAACAGTTCCTGTAAGCCACCTTGTCACTGATGTTAACATCGCTGACCTAAATCTGCACCTCAGAAGAACCTTCTCAAAGTAACAAATTATGGTTTTTATGATCCATAGAAATTAACTTGTGGTCTTATGTGTGTTAGTATAGAATCTGCTTTTTCTACATGGAGGTACAGCAAGAATTAACAGAGGTTTCTTGGAAGGTGGAAAGTATTTTGTAGAACGATGATCGTTCTTTGTTCTATTTTCAGCTGGTCTGATGGCATCATTTCCTTCCAAAGGAAACTTAAGTAGGCTGGTTTTATTTCTACAGAGATGTTAAATATTTTCATACATTTTTAAGCAGCTATTTAAAAAGCTAATGAGAAATACCTTCCTTTCCCTGCTTTGCACTTTGGCCTTTCAGGAAATCTCTAGAGCTTCATTGCTGTCTAGACTGCAAGATCTATCGAGCAAGCAGCACCACCACCCTTCCTGCAGGAGCAAAACATAGTGAAGGTCTGCAGCAGTATGATGGATTTTCATGTTGGTGTAGCCACTCTTCTCCCAGATTGCAGCAGGTGTGGGCTAGGAGGGATCCCAGCTAACATGATGCACAGCAAGGGCAGGGTGCACACAACAGGACAAAACTTTGTTCCTGTCATTGACACGGCTACAGGTATTGCTGTTTGGCCTTGTCTGTCTATTTTTTGTCATTGACACTGCTACAGGTATTGCTACTTGGCCTTGTCTGTCTATTTTTGTCATTGACACGGCTACAGGTATTGCTACTTGGCCTTGTCTGTCTATCATTGTCATTGACACTGCTACAGGTATTGCTGTTTGGCCTTGTCTGTCTATCGTTGTCATTGACACGGCTACAGGTATTGCTATTTGGCCTTGTCTGTCTATTTTTGTTTCTATACAATAAGAGAAAATTAAAAGAAAAAAAAATAGAAAGAGAGAAGGAATTCTGACCCTTCATCTGTTCTGTTTCTGTCATGGTGAAATATCTGGATCAGGTTTTGAACAGTTTGAAAGCAAGTAACTAGAGTTTAGCATTGAGTAGTTTTGGTTGTGGTCCTCTTGACTGCAAAGAAATGAAGTAGAACACTGAAGTGCCATGTTAAATATCTGTCTGGCAGTAACATCTTTAGAACAACGGCATCATTTTACCATGCAAACTGGACCAGCACAAAGTTCAGATAAAACAGTCCCAGCAAAGTTAACATTTCTGTTTGCAACTTGAAAGAGGGAACTCTTTTATAGGGTACTTCTTCCTCTGTTTTGTTTTCTTGTCCTAACAAATATACGCAGCCTTAGGTAGAGGATAAATATACACAGTCAGTTTTATTGTAAAATAATTACTACAGTTTTTATTGGTACAACACTTCCACCAAAAAGGCTTATTAAATAAACACTACAAGCAAGCAAACAACTGGTCTCTTCCTACCCAAAATGATTAAATCAGAGAGCTTCCTATTATCAACTCCAACAACACAGGCTAAAGCCCCTCTATATTGGTTTGTGAACGCAGCACATGTATCCAGAGTCTCTTCTATGCTTCTCCTCTTGAAGAAAACTCATTCTGCAGTGTTCTGAGAAGGAAATATGTCTTGCTTATGGTAGTCAGAAAGCCACACTGCATTTGACTGCAGATAAACTGGAGTGGTGACTGGTCACCCCACAGGTGACATGCCTGCACTTGCGTCTCCAGGGTTCCGCTCTGCTCACAGTGAGATGCAGGTAGAAGCAGAGTGGCCATAGCATACTCTTCAGTGGGTTCCTTGGTAATTTTAGTGCCTGCATAGCATAGATTCCAGAAGTTTTTTGAAAAAAACAACAAAATATAAGCTACCAGCTAGTCAAAATAAATCATTTGTTCTATGGTGCATATGGTGGAGGCTTTTCTCCAGGCAAGAAGTAAGTTGGTGTATAAAGGGCTGGAGCATTGGGGTGAAGACCATAGCTGGAGCTGGACTGAGATGGAGGCTGAGTTTCCTCTGACAAAGAAATGTCGGTAGATGATGTTCCTGGGAAGTTGCTGGCAGGCTGTATATAGACAAGAAAACAAACCCGAGCCTTCTTCATTTAAGGATTATGGCCCCACTCACAGCTCTGCATTAAGTATTTGCTGATTAAGTGCCGTATAATAAGCCCCGTGATTAATTTTCTGAGGCACTGCAGCACAACACTCACTGTAGTTCTAAAGCACTTGCTTGAGCATAGCAGTGCTGGTGTGTAGCAAAACAAGAGAGGTGCCTGTAACCCTGGCCATTTTCAATGGACATTGCACGTACAGCCAACTGTTGGGGCAGAAAAAGCATTTCAGCAGGAAAAGATGCTCTGGCTTCCAGAGTGAGGCACAGGACCTGATGGACTGATCTGGTTACATGCAGCTGCTGGTTTTCAGACATCACTGTTTTATCTATCTCAGTTACAATACTCATATAAATGCAAGATCTTGTTCCTGCACCAAATGCAGACTCTGCTTCAGAGAACATTTTACAGGTAGGCATCTCTCTCCCTGTATGTCTTTGACTTCAGCTGTCTGAGCTATAATGGGGCTTTGGCTGAAAGAGGGATGGAAAGGGATGGACCTTAGGAAGTGGCTCACGGTCAGGAACAAGCAAGGTTTGTTAAAAAAATGCATGTAGGGACTAATGTTCTGGATAAAGTCCTACCACTGCTTTACACCAAGTTTTGCCATTCATTTCAAGAGGGTCCTGCCCTCATAAGCCAGCACATGCCAGTCTGTTGGTTTCATCAAAAGAGCTTTGCTCATCTCTTCTCAGTTTCAGGCCTAAAGTACTTGGAATTTAAAGAAACCAGCCAACCAACAACAACAAAACCCCACAAAAATTAGCAATCATGTATCTTTTTCAAGGGAAATTAAAAATTTGTCAAGTAAGTGTTGCTCCCTTCTTCTGAAAAAAATAGTAGCCACCATCCAGAAGGCTAGTACCTGGCACTTGGACAATCACATTTCAAAGCTGTCCAGAGCTGGCAGAGACTGTGCCACAGTGCCTGGCTTCTCCATGGGGCTGCAGATGAGCAGGAGCTGCTGCCCTGGGTGAAACTCCCAAGATGAGGAGAACACTGTCCTGCATTTGTACCACAGGGTGACTGGTGAGTGAGAATGAGGCACATCCTGACAGGAGGGGTTGGTTATGCCCTTCAGCTCTGCAGGAGACAATGCAAGTATACTGACTGACTTACTAGCTAGACCAAGTCCAAATGTAGTTGTGGTTTTGGGTGATTTGGTTTTATTTATTTTGGAGTTGTTGCTTCCCTGCCCCCTCACACTGCAGCCACTGTTTTCAATTTGTCTGCCTGGAATTGCTTCTGTAATGAGTTCTCTGGCAGGAATGATTGGCACAACCCTTACAGCTGTCATCACCACCAGTCTTTGCACAGCTCATCATTTACCTGACCAGCTGGCAACTTTCTGACCAAGACTAGTTGTGAACTGAACTGTACCAGTAAGGGATGACTGAATCTGTTAGCACATGCCACAGTAAACAAAATAAATGCTGCTTATGTCTTTGTCAAAATGCATTCCTGTTNTTTGACATTTGGTTGATTTCTGCTTGCAGACAGGGAAGCATGAGGTGAGCTGAGAAGCATCTACCATCAGCTCAGGTTGTGACATTTTTAAGGACTTTCTTTGCCCCTCCAGCAAGCAGCTATTCAGTGAGCTGTGGGCTTCAGCAGAAGATGAGGGATGAAACAGCTCGATGATCAGAGCCACAGGTGAACTCAGGTTCATAGCCTTTGAGCTAACAGAGCTCCAGGTGATCATGCAAGCGACAGTGGTACTTAGGTTAGGTGTGCTGCATGCCAGACTAACCCAAGGTAGCTATGTTCCCAGAAGGAGGAACTATGTCTATGGATTTCTTCTGGTTGAGGTCAGGGCTCGAACTAGAGTTATTAGTTGGTAATTGATTGCTAATTGCTTTATTTCATTGACTGGCATAAATATTTTTTTTCCCTAGCTCTTAGCTAAAGAGGGTTTTGGTCCAAACAATGATGTGTGACCCTAACCCTGCTGGGAGTAGGTGCAGAGCAATATGAAATGCAGGGGCTTAATCACTGTTTATCCAAACCTGCAAGTCAAAGGGAATGCTGAGAAGATACATACGTCTTGGTGTCCTTATGAGAATCTTGGTCTACATGGAAGCAAAAATGTTACATGTTTTGAGATGTCCAAAGGTACCTTCTCCCAGCTGCTCCAGAAATAAGTGCAATTCTTTCTCATGCAGACCTTGGCCCACATCAGCCAGGCCTGTACGGATGTCTTGCACTCATCAGGCCATCTCAGATACTGTATCTTTAGGCAGCTGGATTGCACCCCTGGGATACAAGGTTCAGCCTCAAGTTTTGATGTCTGGGTTGAAGGCTCACAAACTGAAGTGCACAACATGGTGGCATAGAACAATTGAATCCCAGGCCTGGCCAAAGGAAAGGCCTTTAGGGTGCATTCATATCACTCATATAATACACCTTTAGCCTGAGGTGAGGTAATCAATATGTGAGAAGTGCCTCACTTTGTAGACCCATGAAGGTGGAGTTTCAGTCAAGAGTTCAATTCAGCTGCCCACATGTAAATGACCAGGCCTCTTTCGGATGCTATAGGGTATCTCAGACACCCACAGATGTGACATAGAACTACAGGACATGGACCCTCTTGGAATGACATCAGAAAATGGCAGCTCTCTACAACTACCTGAAGGGAGGTTGTAGCCAAGTGGGGGTTGGTCTCTTCTCCCAGGCAACCAGTGACAGAACAAGAGGACAAGGTCTTAATCTATGCCAGGACAGGTTTAGGTTGGATGTTAGGAGGAAGTTCTTCACAGAAGGAGTGATTGGGCATTGGAATGGGCTACCCAGGGAGGTGGTGGAGTCACCACCCCTGGAGATGTTTAAAAGGAGACTGGATGAGGCACTTAGTACCATGGTTTAGTTAATTAGAAGGTGCTGAGTGATAGGTTGGACTCGAGGATCTCGAAGGTCTTTTCCAACCTGTGTGATTCAGAGACCAGGTAGCTCCCTGATCCCGTTAACAGTCAACACTACATCTCTTACAGGCCAACAGCCTCTCTGTATAGCCAAATGAATCCCAGATCCAGAGCCTGTAGTTATCTTCAAGACCAGGATCAGCTAAGCAGGACTTGTAAAGGCCTGAATACAGCAGCCAGAGCACTGCTTAGAGCACTTAGATGGGTTATGAAGACTTAATTTCCAGCCCCCAGATCTCATCTAGTGGTAATTTAAGGTCCTGGCTATTTCTGGTTCTAACGTTCACCATTTGTAGCTTTGAATAAGTTGATTCTATACTCATACACTGATGTAGAAATTAACTCGCTCCAAACTACAGCATAATGAGGGCATACATTCAGGAAGAGACAGCTTGCCCTTCCCTCCCCACACACACTCTTTTTTTTTTTCCCTAGGAGAAGGATTATGTACTTTCATTTTGGGAGTCCAATGCTTCTCACTAACCTCTCCTGGCTTGGGGACAGTTGATGGTGTCTGTATCCAAACAGTATTGAGAAGGGAGAAATGAGCACAATTCTTAGAAAAAGTAGAAATCTAGGAAAAAGGACTGTGTTTATTTTGGATTGCAGTTAAGATTTGGGGGTAAAAGTGATGCATTTCTGTTTCACAGTGGACATAGGACTGAACAGTTATAATTGAGTCCCATGACTACTCCCATGCATCTTTTCTGCTTAATTGCTTTCTTTCACCTGTTTTTATCCCCTTCTCTCTCTAGCCCTGGCTATATGCTAACTGAACTCTGCAGAGCAGCACAGCTTTTCAGCTAAAAGCAAATAAAAAGAGGTCTCCAAGTGTATTCTTTTTTCTCTCTCAACCCAAGGTCTCTGAAAGTGCCTGGCCCCATCTATGTTAATAAGTAAGACATGCCAAGGACTGTTCTCTGGCTGTGAAGCCAGCTGGCACCGTACGTACCACACTGCTACATCTAAACTCTTACCTCCAAAATATAGTGACTGTGTGCACACTGCCTACCAGGAATGGTTCATTCCCACTGCTGTCCTCTGACCCCCTTCCTGGCCATTGTTTGGAGACTGTTAGGTGGTCTGTGTCAAATCTGTACCAGGAACATGCTAACAATTTACTGGTGTGGATGATCATCACATCCCAGTATTTGTGCCCGGTAGCTTATTAGCCCTGAAGAGATGTAGTTCCCAGAGACTGTGGGGAGCTGCTCCCTGGCTCATTCGTGCTAAATATGCAGTGTTTCAATGAAGAACTATTGCAAACTTGTGATGCCCAGTGGTCTAGCACTGCACAGTCAGAGTACAACAAACCATTGGATGGTCTTAATGTTCTTTAAAAAAAAAATTCTAAAACCTTCTATGATTGCTCTAGGATCTCAGTACATTCAGTTATTTATCAGCTCAATCGATGTTATTCCCTTCACTCTGGGGCTGAAAGAGTCCAGGCAAACACCACCCTCACCACCACTCCCTGCATTTTCCAGGCCAGCTCAGGTTGGACACAGTACAGGCTTGGAGCATGACTTAACATCTCATCCTTCCAAAGGAGGTGAAGCAGTGTTGGCTCAGCTCATCTTGTATCACCTCTCACAAGGGGAGAGAGCTGTACCTCTGGCAGTTTCCCCTCCTGCCTGCAGGCCAGCTGCCTCTGCTCAGTAAGGCTCAACAGTTCTGTACCTGTCTCCCAGTGATGTGCCTGTAGAGGATGCTTATAGGAAGCTAAACCAAAAAAAAAAGGACTCCATTGTCTGATAAGCTCCCCTTGGTTCTTGTATCAGGCAGCCATTTGGGGACTTGCTAAGATGCAAGTGACACATGCATCCCTGTATTTAACAGCAGCTGCTGTTCCTAGTCTGTGGCGTTTGAATCTTCTCTGGTGTGTCTGCCTTATCTTGCCACCTCATACCACTGTTTGGGCAACCAAAACTTTGTGTGACTAGAACTTATCACTAATATCCATCCACACCTCCTTCTGTATCACTGTTCCACTGACCTCTTATTTCCTCCCCTTTCTCATCTGTGTTCCATCTGATCAGTTCTAATCCATTTATCTCAAGAGTAAGGTGGGTAAAACGTGTGAACTTTTGTGCTGGTTTGAGGCTAATTGGAATATTTTAATAGAGAAAATTGCACTATAGGCTGTGAAAGGAAAACATCATGATGTCTACTTCACTCATAGGCTTGCTGGAGAATTGTTTGGGAACACTAACCTAAACAATTGATAAGTTAGTTGCTCTCTGTCGCTTGCTTGAGACAGGAGCTGCTGGTGGGATCTAGCAACTTCTGGGCTCTGGCTCCTCTGCTGATTAATCCTCACTAACCACTTTTCTTCTAACCCCCCTGGCTGATCCTCCTAATTTACCTTGCACGTAAGGCAAACCTTGGGGTAAGGTACAGGGGTGGGGAGAAGGTGGAAGGGTGGTTGGGAGCCCCTCCTGGGGTCTCTGATTTCTGGGAGGGGAGTTGTGTTGCTGTATTACCTTTTACTTGTATATTTCTGTAAATATTGTGTATATAGTGTAAATATCTGCTGTGCATTGTGCAAAGCTGTAAATAGAGCTTCATCATTTAACTTCCAGCCGACTGAGTGCTAGTCTGGGTCATTTTACAAAGTGTGGGGGGGTGGGGGAACTCCCAAACCTTCACAACTTTTCTGCCAAATCCTGTGTGTATCAAGTGCTTCCTTTGGTTTCTCCAATACCTCTGTTGCTGCTTTATCCTGCCTAAGATAGGGGCTGTGTTCACCTTCATGTCCACTGCAGCACAGCTCTAATCCCACGTTAAAATACGTGGTAAGGCAACCAGAGAAATCCTAAGATCTGAGAACAGAACTGAGAACCAGGCTCAGACTAAGTTATCCCAGAGAAGAGTCTCTGAGTTGAGGTCTAGCTTCCTTGCCTCATTTCAAACCCCCAGAAGCCAAAGTTTACCAATACAGAATTTGTACTGAGTAGCAGCTTATGATTTTCTGATGTACTGTACCTGAAGAGGTAATGGGTAGGATGGATATGTAGAAATAGTTGCTGCAGAAGGACAGAACCCAGCATATGTCAGGATCTGCTGAGCAGGGTTATACAGGATCTGAGGAGGAGGTGCAGCACTGAAAGCAATTTGGGACAGTGGTACCTGTTGAGCAACAGAAGGCAACAATGTATCAGCATAATGCAGAGTGGAGCTGGGGCAGGAACTCATCCTAACACAAGCAATTAACAATTTAACAACTTTCCATTTTCCAACACAATACCAGTACTACAAAAAAAGCAGAAGCAGCAGACAGAATTAGAGGTCAGTGTACATGGAGTGAATTTTCTGGGTAGAAATACAGAGATATCTTAATCTTCTTGCCTTGGAAAAAGACTGCTGATTCTTCCCTAGCATCAGTTATGGAAGCATTGGCTGAACTCCAGACCTAGACACTCTGAAGAGCACAGAATACGGACTGCATCTTCTCATTCCCACCAGCACCCAACACCCAGTCCTTCACAATTTGCTGCAAATTCTTTCCAATAGCAACTCCCAGGCGCTCTCATGTCTTTTCTCTGTTTTCCCACACAGATCTACAAAGTTGTCCCTTTCCAGATTGCTTGCTCCCTCTCACTTGTGAAATAGTTTGCTGCTGCCTGCCCCACATCACCCCCAACGTGCATATCTCACTCCTGCTGCATAAAGTGCTTCATCATATCCCATGGTTTTATTGGCATGTCCTTTAACTGCAATGGGAGATGAGGCTTGCAAGAAGAAGTAATAGCTTCTAAATTCCTGTTAAACCAGCTAGTACAACTGAAGGAGGGGGAAAAGAAAAAAAAAAAAAATAGTTAAATGTGAAAGGAGGTTTGTGTTAAACCCTAAAACTCTGCACTATGTAATCACTTGTGAAAGACTACAGAGTTCTGCGAAAGGTTTTCATGTCTCTGTTTTGCAAAATGAGACAAATCCAGTGGTTTCTTTTACCTCCTTTGTTTTTATTAGTAGATTCCTGTACATGAGAGCATGGAAATTTTACTGCAATAATAAAATGTGGTGCTTGCCAGACAAATATTGAAAGCAGAAGCCAAACTCTTAATATTCTTTTGGCATTTCCTTTCAGATTTATCAGTGGGAGACATAAATCACTGCATCCTCTGGAGATAGTGTGAGATCTCTCTGAGATTGAGAAAGAGGTATATTAATTGTATTTATACATGGAAAAGATTGTCTAGGTCACTCAGGTACCACGTGAGGTTACCTGACCACCTAGGCCTCAGGTCTCTAGAGAAACTTGGCACCCCAGGATTTAGTGCAGAGAAAGGCTGGGGTCAAAAGCAGAGAGCATACTTCATGGAAGAAGGCAAGTCTCTCATCTTCGAGGTACTGTCCTCTAAACACCTCCTTTCTGCTCCATCCCCTGGTTGGATGTGTGGGGAGAAATGGAGAAACATTGCCTTTCAGACAGGAGTAGTGAGAAGCAGCTAACAAGGTTGCCTCAGACGTAAAGGTTTGAAGGGCAGTAAATTGTCTTACCCTGGCTGAGGGCCAGGCCTCCACCCAGAGCATGCCCTTCCTCTGAGGAGGGAGGCCCTGGCACAATAATTTCCTCCTGGCTGTAGACATAAATGCAGCAAGAAACACTTGTTTTACCCAGTGTGAAACAGATGCCTGTTCTGTATCTGTCACTGGCTTTCTGCTGTGGGTCCCGCTCTCCTCCCAGAGTGTTGCTTAGTCCTCATGTTCTCTTCAACTGTAGCAGCAGTGCTCTCCAATTACTATCGATGAACACCACAACAGTCCTAGAAGATGGTTTTGGGAGGTCATCCACCCCAAATCCACTGATCAGAGCACCTTATTATCAGGCTATCTGGTCTCAGTCTGAAGTCAGCAACGATTTGCAGGTATTAAAGCTGATTAGATGCCTTTATCAAGTATTCCTGCAATGACACTATGTTAAATTACTCACATGAAATGGTTAGGTGGAGACGTTTTAAACTGAAACACCACCCAAGTCAAAAAGATAAGAAGCTGTGAAACTGACCAGGGAGCGTTGCCAGTGCCATAAGGGCACCTGGGGTCAGGGAGCGTGGGGAAACCAGGCTGTGGCTGGAGGGGCTGTCTGCCCACTCCCCACCTGGCCACACTCTCTGGGTGCTGGGCTGTACAGCTACAGAGCAGGACAGGTCACCTCGCTGATCCAACAGAAACCTGCCAAAGCATTTATTTCTGAGCTGCAACTGCTTCTGACATCAAACTGCACCTGTACTAAGACATGAACACACAGCAAGTAGTTCAGCCACTGGGATTCATTTTATTCTCCTTCTTAAAGCAGGGAGAGGGAAGAGTAGAGAATAAGGGAATAATGCTTAAATCTGTTTGGATTCTTTTGAGAACTGCCAAGCAGACTGATTACAAAAAACCACAGAAAACAAAACCAAACAAACAAACCCACAAAGAAAAAAACCAAAAAAACCAACCAACCAACCAAAAAACCCAAAAAGTAAACAAACAAAAAAAAACCACCAAAAAAGCACACTACCAAAATCCAGCAACCCCCCCTGGACCATCAGTAGTTGTGATTAATGCCATTCTGAACTCAGGGTAGGCAGATTCCTTGGTAAGGTGAGGCAGGAAAATATCTAAAAGTCATCAGATGAATACCACGACTGGGAAGGGAGTTTCTAGATTGATTCTTGGTACCAGGCAAGTGAAGTTTTCCATACACTTCTTTATCTCTGTCTTCCATAAGCAAATAATGACTGTACTTTACCATTTTGGAAACTCAAAGTACAGATGCTCTTTGCTAAAGGTGAACTTAAGGTAACTGCCTAGTCTGTGTGTCCTATATTCAAGCACACTGCAGATCAGAAAAGGAGGGTATGGTACGGTTTTAACTGCTGCAGCTCTCCCAGCACTCAGAAGATCACAGAGGATGGCTCTATCGATGACACAGGGGCCATTGGGAGCTGACATTGGGAGTCAGGAGAGGATGAAATGGTTCCCACTGAGACAGCACAGCCCTCTGGCCAGGAGTGTGCCAGGGTCTGCAGGGAATTTGTTACAGGAAAGAAAACCCACAACCGGAACAGGTTGCCCAGGGAGGTTGTGGATGCTCCCTTCCTGGAGGTGTTCAAGGCCAGGTGGAACGAGTAACCTGTACTAGTGAGAGGTGTCCCTGCCTATGGCAGGGGGTTGGAACTAGATGATCCTTGAGTTCCCTTCCAACCTTACCATTCTATGATTCTATGATTTTACGATTCTAACACCACTTTTTTTTCTTTTTTTTTTTTTTCTTCTCTGTCCAGGAAATGTGATAGGTTTAGAGGCAACAGCACTGTTTTGAAAACGTTCCCCTTTGTGACGTGTTTTGGTTGCCAAGGTTGTCTGGAGATAAACACGATGGTTGTTTGACTATCGAGCTTGTCCCGGTGTTGTCTGGAATTCAGCCTCAGAGCAGTGCCCTGAGGCATTTGAACGGGCTTTGCAGCTCTCACTGCAAAAGGCAGTGAGCAGTTCTGTGGGAAGGTGACACCCTGAAGGAGAGAAAAATTTTCTCCCGCATATTTTCAAGGTTTTTTTCTTGTTTCAATCCTGTGCCACTTTCTCCCCCTCTTCTGCTTGACGTTTTTGGCCCCACGAGCTACTCCTTTTTGTAAAGGAAGCCAGCAGCAGATTAACAAACCAGCTTTGGTATGTCGCTGAAAAGGTTCCTGAAGAGGCACAGACAGGAGGAAGAGGACATTGCATTTTGAACCGCTGCTGTAGCAACACTTTCTCGAGCACAGCACGGCTCCTGTACTGAGGTACCTGACACAGTCTCACCTTTCCCTTAAGGTTGTCAGGGCTTTTATCTACTCCTACTGCAGAGGAGATAAAGCCCAGTTTATTAAGAACAGATATTTGTCTGGAGTACCAACAGACTTGCTCCAGCCAAGCACAGGGGGAAGCTACCTGCCCACTGCTGCTGCAAATTCTCTGCACAACTTTATTCTGCCCAGTGAAGCCTAAACCTTGACGCAAGTTCTGCCTCCCAGCTTTGGAATGTGCCAGGTCGTGGAGACCTCGGTTATCCCAGAAACATCTCCTCAGCTTGGCGTCCCTTCTGAGCAGTGCAGTGATGGCTTCTGTGCAGCACAAAGGTGTGCCTGAGCTGGAGCTCACCCAGCTATGAAGCACCAGCCCAAATCCCATGTAAGCTTTGGTTATGCAAGATGCAAGATGATTTTGTGGACTCAGGCTTCAGGGAAGCACTACAGACTTACACGGCTGCCCATGGTGGAGGCACTTGCACCCATCTGCTAGGCAGGAGAAAATACTTAGCATCACTAGAAAGTTACAGTGTCCTACCAAGGACTTTGTGTAGATAATGCCTGCCTTGCCCTTCTCATGCAGCTGCTCTTCCCTTCATTTCTCACTCTCTCATTTTCTGTTCCTCCTCTGCCATTGCTCCTCTCTGAGAGAGGTGATGAATTAAGTTGGGAAAGCTGCTTCCACTGTCTCCAGTTGCAGCCACAACTCTTCACTGGCTGGCTGCAATTTGCTCAACTCCTTGAAAGAGTGCCCTCATACAAAGCACAGTTCATCTGCACATTTCTTCCATGTGGAGGCTCAGTGTGCTTGCTTGCCTTAAGCTACAGAGAGGAATATTTCCAGCAAGCATTTTATAATTCTTATCAAAGGTTATTTTCAAATAGTTCATATGGTCCTGCACTATCACATTGTTTTAAGTACCCAAGACATGTTGCACAATGTGTGGACATGCTGCCAAGGGACACTGGGTGGTCAGAACAGGGCCTGAACGGCCTCCAGTCTGATTGGGTCCTTGGCTCACTAGCAGACAGCTCTGAGCAGTCCCTTCCCTCTAGTCTGTCCTCCTGGTGTACAGCTCACCCATCTCTCTTGCTTTCTTTTCCCTGCTCCATCCCTGTCTTCTTTCATTTCACCCATCTTTCTATTTTTTTTTCTTCTCTGAAATAGTCACCATGAATCTAAGACAACTTGTACTTCTGTGACATCTCCCCTTGGCTTCTGCATTTTACCTCCATCCCAAAGCCTCTGCTTGCTTGGAAACGTTTTGGACTGGGACCACCTACTCTTCTGAGTGGCTAGTAAATCAGGAGGCATTTGGCTGATCTTTAGGCACTGCATTAGCAAACATGACCACTGACAGTGATAATTCCAGGAACAGCTACTCCCCCCTTTCAATATCAGAAAATCTAGGCAGATGTGTTACAGAATCTCTTCTATCACACACTTTCTTTTGACTGATGTGGTGCACATCAGCACATTATGATGTGACACAAGGACCAGTTAGAGGGTGGCATTCTTTAGTAAAACAAAGGAGGAGGTGATCTCAATAAATGATAAAATGTTGACAGGTACTTCAGAGTTAATACCCATTTTGGGGGAAAAAAAACCTACCTATGGTTGAATAGTCATACCTGGGACTTGATTTTTACATGGCAGGTACAAACTAGCACCCTCAAAATCTGTGCTGGCCCGTAGTGCTGAATTAAAAGCAAAAAGAGATACCATTAAGTGAATTGCCAGCATCTGTTCACACAGATGCCTGGGTTTTTGCCTTCCAGTCACATATTTGACCTACTTAGCTGTGAGCAGCTGGCAACAGCTTAGCCTAAACATAGACCTCTAGGCTCCAAGATCACAGAGGAAACATTTAAAGTCCCCACTTTGTACACTTATGTTCCCTTGCTTTTAACCCATTTGGTATGACCAACAGAAGTCCTCAAAGAAGGCAATGACTGAATCTTACCATGTCTTTAAAGGCCCCAAGAATAGCTGCTGTAATAATTCCAAGAAACAAGCCGATGATGTTGAGGACTGTGGAGGACCACAGAAGCCTATACAGGTGAAGCACATCCTGACAGCTGCTCACCCCAAGAAATTCGTAGTAGCTGGCAGACTGCTCTGAACTGAAAGGGAATGCAGACAGTGTCACTGTGGTGGGAATGGTTTTTCACAGAATACAGAGCACCAGAGGATCTGAATCCTTCCTGCTTGTTTTCCTCTTCATCCGTGCTCCCACCCAAGCACTCCTCAGATGAACTGGAGAAAGCTCTGCTGTAGACAAACATTTGCCCTGCTAATGTCAGCATTTAATACACAGTCTAACTAATACAAACCCTCAATTGGTGTTGGGCACTAGCATGGACACTCTTTTTTCACCCAGAGTTTCTGAACACAGGCACCATCCTGGCATATGGGTGCTGCTTTTGTCATTCAGCTATCAGCAAAGCCTCAGCATTGTTTTTTTAAACCAGCTCACCTGGAAATCCACTGGCATCTCTCAAACTGTGGAATGCAATGTGGTTAAGCATTAATCCAGCCACAGCAAAGGAGATTTTGCCAGCTGGCTGTGGTGCCTGCAGTTCAAAATCAGCAGATGCAACACAGCACAGTATAAAGTTGTGCCTTTACACTGCACTTTTCAGAAATCTTTGTATTTCTACACTGCACTGGTTATTGTAAATCAGGTATGATGTGAAGCCAAACCTCTTTGTCTTGCTGAAAGCCAGAAATATCCTACCACAAAACTTGAAACCTCGGTTTCCTGTGGTGCTTGCCAGTACCTGCTTTCATGCTGGCCCACTAATGAGCTCCTAGAGCAGCTATCTCAGTTGGAAAGACGTTGTAAATGCCAAGAATGTTTTTGCACTGATAAGAAATTTACATTAGCTTATAGTGGAAAGCAGAAGCGAGTGATTTGTGATCACTCTTGTGTTCCTCCATCCACAGCACATGGGGCAGAAGTGGGTATGGTGGTTAAGGAAAGCCGAGAAAGGTATCAGCATGGAGAAATTATGTTTCTGGGAAGAACCAAGTCAAGCACAGAAACTCCTGGAAAAGTCCAATCATTTGTTGTGGGGCATGGTTCTAGCACTGCAGATCCTCTACTGCTTAGTTCACTTGGGCCCTATCACAGGCCAAAACACTGATTAACTAAATAAACTTAGAGCTAGAGCTTCAGGTGCCATGAGGCTGAGGAAATTTGACTTGTAATCCTGCCTGCATACCTGTCTGTTGTATGGCTGACACCAAGTCAATTTGTGTATCTACCTCCCCCTACTTCTCTCTAGCCACCCCAAGAACTGGAATTGCCAAGTCTGTAGAGCAGCAAGACTGCCTCTTTACTCTGGGTAAAGAGGCCCATGGCAATGCCATAAGTTCTTACTGTCCAATGTAGACTGCTGACAATAGCAGAACACACATATTTCATTACATCATTGACTAATGTCACAGAAGTGATCAGTCCCAGACATTTCAGACAAATTAAACGGGACTGAGTACCTTCATCTGGAGGGGGAGGATTCCTAATCTCTCCTTTTTATTACCTTATGCTTTAAGCAACAGAGTTTCAGTCACTTTATTTACACGTGAATGCTTTCATCCCTTTAAGACATCCCTGTTCTTTTCTGTATTGGGTTGGGCTGTTCAATACAGTGTTAACATGCAGCAGCTGGCTATGTCCCACGGAAGAAAGCATTCTCAGTGTAAACATACTGCATGGCAACTATGTCTATCATAGCAAAGGCACCAAATCCATGCATTTCTTACTTTTCCCATTTAATTTGTTTTGTATGCCTCCATCTTGTTCAGATTTAACACTTCTTACACAAGCAGAAGACTCTTAAGATTCATAGGATTTTAATCCATTCCATAAACCCACAGTCATTTTTTGTCTCTTGTGTGCATAAGAAATACACATGTATAGATGACTTCCCTCTAGTCCCAGATTTCATTTTCCTTCTCTAGCTGAGTCAGGGTCTGGGCAACAGCTACTCTTTTACGCAGAAGCCTTTTGTAGATGCCTCACTGTGTCAGCCTCATTCCCCTATGCTAGCCAAGGCTACTCAAGGTGAGGCTCGACAGGGCTCTGGGCAACCTGGTCTAGTTCAGGATGTCCCTGCTGACTGCAGGAGGGGTTCGAGCAA
Source organism: Eubucco bourcierii (assembly GCA_013396675.1). Lineage (NCBI taxonomy): Eukaryota > Metazoa > Chordata > Aves > Piciformes > Ramphastidae > Eubucco > Eubucco bourcierii. Next base: position 93,472 of record VWZE01000032.1, read on the forward strand.
ATAACCTTTGGAGGTCCCTTCCAGCCCCGACCATTCTGTGACTCTACGATTCTATGACTGGGGTTATTCAGGGCTGCTAGCATGTAACAAAACCTAAATGAAAAGGGAGACATAGGAAGAAATACATAGAGGGACAGAAGAGGTACTGTGGTTGAACTGTAGAGGGCTGCAGAGGCTTTGTCAGAGTGCATGGTAAAACGATACCGAGGTGTGCAAACCCGTGAGTGGGGCAGAAGATGTGCTCTGAAAAAACCTCCCTAGTTTCTTTTATGTGGCAAGACATGATGTTGCTTGCAGTTGAAATCTTTGTGCAACAGGTGGCCAGGCAGTTGTGCAAGTTCATTTCATCTTTCTTTCACATTATAAACCTGTGGACTTTGGTATGATGTAGTTTTCCTAACCATTTTTTTTTTCCCTGTTAAATTGTTGCATGGCAACCCTGTGCTAACTTTCAGCTGATCTTCATAAGCATATCTAGACATTTCTTTTCTTACCTTTTGACTTCTCATGCTTTGGTAACGAAAGTCAAGTGGACAGAAGACAATCACAAGACCCTCTGAATCTATCCTATAAGTTTAGCAAAATCCCCTGCCTGTGGAGGCTGCTGCTAACAAAAGAACTTTGCAGGTGCTTACAACATGATCTCTGCTCATGGACACCTATGCTCTCACTCTTTTTGTTTCTTTCAGTTTCATTGTGGAAATAAAAGGAGGATTCATTAAATCTAAAGGGAAAACTGAATTGCAAGACCAACAGTACATCTTGACAGGCCTGTGACTTGAGGGCTTAATTTTGATCACACAGCAAAGAGCTTAAGGACATAGTTAAAGAAAGAGAAACTGAAAGAGTGCCAACAATAATCCTGTGACCTCTTCTCTACTGGCACCAGGACTTAAATTGCAGAGGAACTGGATTGCTCAGCATACAAGTCCCTTTTGTATTGCTTCTTCAGGCCTAAGGGCACATTCCCCTTCTCCCCATCATTTAAGAGGATGGAAAAACAAGGAAGGGTTTCTCAGAGGCCACTGACTGCACACAAGTACTTACTTCTCACAGTTGTACAGGTCACAGCAATAGCACGTATTACTCTTCACTTTCAGTTGGCACTTGCTGTTTAAGGTGTAACATGTCACCTGCCAAAAAAGATGAGACTTTCATTCTCAGTGTTTCAGTGTTATGTAAATCATCCTGCTGCCTACAAAGAAACAGCTACAGCAGTGTCAGGTTTAATACCTATTGTGCTGAAAGATCCGAGGGTTCTAAAATGCATGACTGCAGGGCAGAAAGACATCCCTGAGCTTCCAAAAGTTTGACTGAGGACTTCAGTCTCTGAGTTTCAGGGCATTTACACTAGGGAACCCAGAGCCCCCAGCCTGACCTGCAGCCAGGGCTGCCAGTGTTTTCAAGCACTCTGCTGCACTGCCTTCTGTTATTTTGCTGAAAGCCTGAATCTGCAACTGTGAGATGTGGGTCCCTACAGTTGTGATGTAGGGACCATGGATCTACACCACAGCAAGCCACATAAGTGGGTAGGAATACCGCTCCATTTTAGTGAGGAAATGGGCAAAGAAGGAAATTTAGCTGAGCAATTTCAAATAAATGAAAGTTCCCTCCTTCAGTAACACCCTCCTGGAGAACAAAATAATTAGGAACAACTACAACAAGAACCATCTCCAAACTCAAACCCAAAGATGCTCAGGAAAGATCCAACAACTCCAGCAAACAAATGTCATTCACTGCAGGTTCCTGAACCGAAAACTGAGAATATTTATTTGTGTGTGGGAATCGCAGGCATAGGCAGGCACATGTATGCCATTCTCCATCCAGACAAGAAATCCTTTTAATGACTCCTTAAGTGTAGCAAGTGTGTTAATCACTTCTATTTGGCACTACAGACCAGCTGAAATACTTTATGTGTAAGGTGTGTTTGTTTTTTCCCCTGAGATTTTTATCTTGTTAACCTTGAAATCTTGGAGAACTGTCAGACTTTAAAAGCTAGCAGGTCAGAAAATGCATTCTTTCTACAGATTTTATTTTGATCTGGGAAAAAAAAAAAAAAGTAGTGTAATAAAAATTGTTATTGAATGGCAAAGTTCTCATAATGAAAGAGTAGAAGGAGCATGCTTAGGAATATATGCAAACTTCTGTCAGATAGTTTTGCTTAGCCATTACTCTGTGGCTAGTCTGTGGGATAGTCTCCACAGGAGATGTTAAACTGGGAGTTTCTCAGCTCCTGAGCTCTGGGTCTGTACACCCTTTTTAGTGTGAAAACTGCCACTGTTGAGGAGTCTGTACACCTCGCATGTTTTTTTCCCAGTAAAAAGAGGCCTTAAATACACATGTACACACCACACTGAGCAACAGAGAAGGTTCATCTTGAAGATGGTCTCAGACTTGCCACATTTGCCTTAGCAGGATTTGCTTGAGCAATGGAAGTTGGGTGAAAAAGCCTGAGTACAGCCCTGGACAAGGCTCCTCTAATCCAAAATGGAAGATGGGTTATAAACATCTAGGCTGCAAGCTACAAATGAAGCTCACTATGAGGGAGCTCCCTATGTTCCTATGAGGACAGGCTGAGGGAGTTGGGGCTCTTCAGCCTGGAGAAGAGAAGGCTTCGAGGGGACCTGATAGTAGCCTTCCAGTATCTGAAGGGGGCCTACAGGAAGGCTGGGGAGGGATTATTTACAAGGTCTTGCAATGACAGGACAAGGGGCAATGGGCTTAAACTGGCAGAGGGGAGATTTAGACTGGATGTTAGGAGGAAGTTCTTTCCAGTGAGGGTGGTGAGACATTGGAACAGGTTGCCCAGGGAGGTTGTGGCTGCTCCCTCCCTGGAGGTGTTCAAGGTCAGGTTGGATGAGGCCTTGAGTAACCTGTACTAGTGGGAGGTGTCCCTGCCTATGGCAGGGGGTTGGAACTGGATGATCCTTGAGGTCCCTTCCAACCTTACCATTCTATGATTCTATGAAGCTCACATCTTGATACACTCTGAGACAGATTCTCATTTCATTAACCTTGTTCTGTTGTATCTGAACTTACTGGAATTTTACATAGAGCTTTATTGGGCTTAAGTCACATTGAGCCACTCAGAACCTGAGATGCAATTCACCACAGAAGAGGAGAGCACTACCATCAATGTCTGCAGTGGCTTAAACAAGATCCAGCTCCGAAGTGACCAAAACATGACACCAATTCTGGAGCAGAGTGTGTCAATGACGCTTTGTTGGGATGCCCTAATGCTTTTGCACTGAGTGGAACTTAAGATTTTGAGTTTGACCCCCTGTACAAAATCAAAATGGCCTAGGGTCTGCATAGTTAAGATACCCATACACACATTCCCACTACACATGTATGATTGGAATTGGAGATCTTCATAGGGTGGTGTCGGCTGCTGAAAAGCTGGCTTGCTCTGGTGCATGGCTTTGCATGCCTACCACTTCTGTTAGGAAGTAAAAGTAATTTTCCTTTATCCAAAAATCAGTTTGATCCTTTTTTACTGTGGAAGATTAGAATCACAAAAGAGGGAGATCAGCAAGATAGTTTTAGCTGTTTCTAGGCTGCCAGACATATTATGTTATTGGTCAAGGGAGTTACTGTAGTTGTCCATTTTTATCACTGTATTTTTAAGACACACAAAGAGCAAGATACTCCCTTTTAGGAGAACAATGAATAAACCAAAATAAACAAATTACTGCTTGGTGTGAGCAAGGGTGGTGGAAACAGGCTGTTTGTGGGCATTCCCCTTGTCAAGAGCTATTATTTCATTTCAGTGACAAGACCAGCTTCTTTATGTTTCTGTCTGTCTAGATAAGATGGTCTCACCTCATAGTAATTGCAAGAAAATCAAATTCATTGTGCTTTGAGCAAAAGAACTGAAATAGGTGAACTACATGAGCCAGAGACCACTCACAGGCTGGAAATCACAATCAAAAAGAAACTTGCACTCAGTAAATAGCTTTCCCTCCTAGTTAGGTGCTCTCCTGGCACGCAGAACATGTCCCCTGCTCACTAGTTGGCTAACTTCGGAAAAGCAAAAGCCAAATTAAAATGCCACAGGTCGTTAATTCTGAATTAGTGCATTCTGTCTCTAGATCAGTAGACAACCAGACAGGAATGTGATTACAAACTAACTGCATTTTTAAAAGATATGGGGGAACTGCCAGATGCGAGCAAGGAGCTCTGTACAGTCAGTCCAACTTCAGATATTTCCAGAATCTGCAAAGCTGGGGAAACCTGTCTGGTTAGATCTGTGAGGCTGAGGTGACCTGCAAGGAGTTATGGTCAGTGTGATACCTGCTTAATGTTTATTATAGGAATCAGAAGCATTTCTAAAGCCACATCTGTGTCTGAGGGTGCATGCACACTGTAGAAGAGGATGGAGTAAAACGTAGAGGAAAGGGTATTGTTGCAGATCACAGGTTTGTCTTGGGTAGGTTTTTAGGCAAGCAGGTCAATGACATCTTTTTGTTATGCATTTTCTGGAATAAACAACAGGGTGCCCTAGCAGTAACAGGAGTATTGGCTGCTTCATCTGGGAACACACTTTGCTAAGCTGTCTAGAATTAGTAGTGGTAAAGTTCCCCATAGGCTTTTTCTTAGCCATGGGAGGAATGGTAATGAAGGACATCTGTTTTTTTCTAAGTTTAATCACTGTTCAGCTGTTCATAGTCTCTATTTGATTTTCTTTTCAATCCCACCAATTTACCACAACAATAAAATGAAAAACAGGAAAAGAAACTAAATCTGGACTTCTCAGAAGGTTATCCATTTGAGTGTAGGCACTTTTCCAACCATGTTAATGTCATGGAGATAACAAAAAAGCTGCATTTGAACCACTAACATTCTTGGCCTGTGCTGGATAAATACAGAGAAGATTTGAAGTCTTCTGGAAAACGCAAATGGATTTATTTAGCTATTTCCTACTCCACTCAAAGTCTACAAAAATATCCTTAGAGGAAGATGTTAATGTGACTAATACCTTCTGAGCAACTATCATACATATAGATGAACTAAAAATCATTCCAGTCTCAGAGTAATGTACTGGATAGAAACACTGATGATGACTCAAAACCTCACTGGTTGTTACTATTTGCAATCTCAGAGGCTTGGACAAGCAGGGAGTCACTTGTGGGAGAAAAACCAGTAGGTTTTCTATCAACTTGTGACCTACGTGCACAGACATGCTTTCAAACACCTGCCTGCTTCCTCCCCAGCCCCTCAAAACACAGTGGAAACAAGCATGCGATGAGGCGAGTTTGTTTACCTCTGTCTGGTAAGCATCATATAGGAATCCTATTCCACTTGAATAAAACTGGCATCTTTTGTTGTACAAAGGTCTTGGTTCCTGTAAAGAGAAAAAGAGCCAAAAAAGTACTCAGTCTGGAGGAGGTATGAAGGCACTGTATCCCACACTCCCACGCCAGACACTCGCAGCTCTGTGGATCTGAAGCCAGTGAGCGCTTGGATAAGCAGCTCACACTTCCCTCTGTTGACTTTCTTTCCAGAATGGCTCTCTGTAGGGTTACACTTTCCTTCCTCACTCTGCCAATAAGCTTTGTGAGTATCATTTATTTTACTCTGTACTGGTCACCTCTTTTAAGAAGGCATCACCCCTGGCAGTTAACCACTTCCTTGCTTAATGTCAAGCAAATGTCTCACTCCAGGAGAATGATCCAGGCCTTCTTTTTTCCTGGCACAGTTTCTCACTGAGTACAAAGAATTACTTTTCTATTTGAATTACTTCAGTATTAATCTTCAAGATACAAGATTTTCTGTTTTTCAACAATGTTCGTAGTGAAAACAAGTAAGATAGCTAATACTTTAAGCATTTCACTTCCAGAACTCCAAAACCAAAATAAAGAATAAGGAAGAAATTAAGAGATAAAAGGGAATTAATTTGTCCTGCTTGCTTTTTTTGCCTTACTTTCAATTTATCCTTATTGCAAAAGATGCATTTATTGCTCATGTTTCTTATTTTCCTTGTAACAGTGGCAACAAGCTGAGATAAAAGAAGAACACAATGAAATGTCCTTGGCCAGATGGAAGATGTGCATTTCTGAACTTGGTGAGTGCCCACTTTGAAGGCTAGAGGGCCATTTCCAGGACTAGGCCATATTTACCTAGGGAGGATTTGATGCCTGGAGTCCTCAGTGATCAGTTGTCTATCCAAAATCAAAATGTGAAAATGTCTTGTGTTGGCAAAAAGAGTTATTAAGTCCACTTATCTTGTCCTGATCTGTGCCTTCCAAAGCACCCAGATGCCCCCCAATATGTTAGACCACCTCCAAGAGAGAAGATGGGATCCCACTATCTGCCATCCCTTCTTTCCATGCTATCTTACAAGAAAAGGACTACTTAAGTTGTCAGCAGAAATTTGTGCTGATTAAATTTGACTGCATTTTAAAGCTTTAAAGATCTACCCAGGAATAACCTAGAAATTGCAGAAAGATTTCCACTACTTCAGGTAATTTTTGAGTATTCTATCCTTGTTGGATAATGAAGTGTGAACTGCATAAATGTGCTGACCCAAAATACATAATCAGCCAGGCAGGAATGCAGACAAGTCAATGAATAAAACTCATTCCTCAGCTTGTTTGCCTTTGTGATTACTCTGGCAAACCCAAGGAAGTTTGGACACAAATTCCCCAGGGTTATGGAAAGGTTAGCTTCCTGCATCCAAAACTATGTATTATATTGCACAAGCATAAGAAAAAAAATCTTTGACAACTCTTTTTCTCTAGAGGAAAGGCAAATACCACACAAACAGCTTGCCATGTCTTGAATTAGGACAACATTCTTCCTTTGGCCTGGAAAGGCATCAGCCTTTAGCCTGACTCTCAGGGACAGACTGGCTGGGACAGCTAACAGGATTGTAGTTTCTCTGCTAGCACAGCAAGCATGGAATCAGTGAAAGGATGACAGACTGTCATACTCCAATCCTGATTTCATCTGTGGCATTGGGATGAAACAAGAGACAATAGGAGTCAGTAGCAGAAATGCCTTTTTCTGTCATGAGGAACAAATCTATGAAAAACTGCTGTCCATAATATACATAAAGATAACAACTTTTAGTTTGATCCTGGACTATCTCAGAAAGGGATGGTGGTCAAGTGCATGGAGTCCAAGTGGTGTTCTCAACACTGCTGATGAAGAGAAACAGCCTCAGGAGTGCTGGATGGATCCAGCAGATCAGGAACTGGCTGTGCATCTGATCTCTTTAACAAGAATTTGGCTTTCAAGACCACAAGAGTATCTTTCATGAAAAAGGATTTCTTGGAAGAGATCCACCCAACTAATCAGGGCAAAATCATTTTTGCCTACAGTCTAGTCAGCTGGTGATGAGAGTTCTAAATTAATAGCAAAAGCAGAGGGAGATAACGAACAACAGTTCAACAAGTGAGGAAGCAGTAGACCAATAAGAGAGGCAAAATGAACAGGGTGGTATGGACAACAGAAATCTCATGGTCAACGTAACAGGAAAATGTTATGAGACCCACTTCAAGTATATGCAAATTAATAAGGAAGCACCCATAGAAAAGCACAAGGAAAGCTCTCAACCTTTTTCTAATCCTTTTTCTGGGATGCTTAGCACTCTTTAACATGTCTGTACACCAACACTCACAGCATGGAGAACACAAAGTCTGAGGTTTGTGTGCAGTAACAAGGTAATAATCTCACTGGGATCAGAAAGACAAAGTGAGAGGTCACAGGACCAGTTACACCACGGATGGATAAAGGCATTTTAGGAAGGGAGGGGAAAAAAAAAAAAA
>VWZE01000032.1:101273-136780 GCA_013396675.1 Eubucco bourcierii
AAAAAAAGACAAAAAGGGGACTTGCTCTGTGTGAAATAAAGCAAAAAGGATGCATGGAGCTCTGTGGAGCTCTGTCTGGGGACAGATGAGGAGGCAGTTGAAAGCTTATATATCAGTGCTAGAGGCCAGAGCAAGACAGGTAGTACTGTGCTGCATTGGTTTGGTCTTTGAGGGAGAAGGTAAACACTGTTTTCATCCAAGTGTGCTGAAAGCAGCACTGTTTATGGATTGATTAATCCATAACAGCTGTTAGCGCTTCATATTGCTGTACAGCAACAATGAGAGAGCCGTGACCTGGAATCAACCACTGTGAATGAAGGCAATACATTTGCATGCACAATCATGGCAAACAAGCAGTTTCTTTCATGCACCTGATTTTGAAAAGCAAGCCTGCAGCACTAGTAAAGCCAGCCTTCTACATTCGTTCTGTTCTCCTAAATACATTTATATGTGTGGTCAGTATTGGTAAAAGTTTCCATTTGAGTTAGATTTTTTTGACACAGAGGGCCTGTGGTCTGCCTACCTACACAGGTGTTTCTGCGGATAAGATACCATGGAGACGTCAAAAAATATTCTAAAATTCTCAAATGCTATGCCAGACCACATTAGCACCCGCTGGATTTTGTAGGTCACTCTAATAACCAAAGGTAAATGAAGCATACTTCAAAGCTATAAAAGTATTCCTGAGAGACTGTTCATAAAATACTTTGTATTTGCATAATGCTTACTGCAGATTGTATATGAATATAGGATACCTATACCACTTAGTAGGTATTACAACTTAATTCTACTGCTTATAGCAATACTGGTAGAGAAAATATTACTTTTAGATACTATATTTGTAAGTTTACATTTCATCTAATAACAGTTGTTTTAAAGTATATGGCAAAAATATTGTGTTTAACTAATTCGATACCCTTTGACATCAGGAACTTCCCCAAGCACTGTTACTGGAACAGACCTATGCAATACCTCTCATTAATTTGTCACACTAATATATTAATATATAATAAATAATCTATTCCTCTTCTCAGCTTTGAGTAATCCTCTTTAACTAGAAATGAGCAGGTGGTTTGGATAAGCACACTGTCTCCTGGATGAAGCACGGCTGGACAGGAGGGCCCAGAGAGTGGTAGTCAATGGAGTTAAATCCAGTTGGCAGCAGGTCACTGGTGGTGTTCCTCAGGGATCTGTGTTGGGACCACTTCTTTTTAACATCTTTATTGACAACCTTGATTTAGGCATAGAGAGTGTCACCGGTAAGTTTGCAGATGACGCCAAGTTAGGTGGCAGTGTTGATTTGAATAAAGGTAGAGAGGTTCTTGAGAGGGACTTGGATAGGTTAGATCAATGGGCCAACATTTATGGGATGAGTTTCAACAAGCCCAAATGCCAGGTCCTGCATTTGGGTCACAACAACCCCAAGCAACGCTACAGGTTTGGGGCAGTGTAGCTGGAGACCTGCCTGGCAGAAAGGGATCTGGGGGTTTCAATAGACAGGCAGCTGAATATGAGCCAGCAGTGTGCCCAGGTGGCCAAGAAGGCCAATGGCATCCTGGCTTGTATTAAAAATGCTGTGGCCAGCAGGAGTAGGGAGGTGACTGTACCCTTTTAATCAGCTTTGGTGAGGCCACACCTCAAACTGAACTGTGTTCAGTTTTGGGCACAGAAATACAAGAGAGATGTGGAGGTGCTGGAGTGGGTCCTGAGGAGGACAATGAAACTGGTGAAGGGCCTAGAGAATAAATAAATGAGGAGTGATAGGGGGAGTTTAGGCTGCTTAGTTTGAGGAAGAGGAGGCTGAGGAGATATCTCATTGCTGTCTACAACTACCTGAAGGGACATTGTGGAGAGGCTGGTGCTGGTCTCTTCTCACAGGTAACCGGAGACAGAACAAGGGGGGATGGCCTCAAGCCGAGGCTGGGTAGGTTTAGACTGGACATCAGGAAAAAGTTTTTCACAGAGAGGGTGGTCAGGCACTGTAATGAGCTGCCCAAGGAGGTGGTTGAGTCAGCCACCCTGGACATGTTTAAGGGTCGTTTGGATGTGGTGCTTGGGGATATGGTTTAAGGTGACTCTCGAAGAGTAAGGTTATAGGTTGGACTTGGTGATTCTGAGGGTCTTTTCCAACCTGGATGGTTTTGTGATTCTGTGAAAGATCTGTTGGTTAGAGCTCTGGTGATATATGCAGAGGATAAACACCATAAGCTGGCAAAAAAAAGGGAGGAAGAATTCTGTATAAAACTGTACTTGGGTTTGTTTATTGATGTAAAGGAGAAGATTATTTCTTAGCTCATTTTATCTATGAGGATGTTTGTGCGTAATGGACAGATAGACTGCTATCAGTCCAAGTTTAGAAAAAAAAATCATAGGTGTAAAAAAAAAAATAAATCTGGACACACAGTAATTCCTTTTCATTTCAGGGAAATCAGATCTGTTCAGCCTTGAAGCCTGCAGAGCAAGTGTAGCCTTCCTTCCTCTCGCATAGTGTTTATTTCAATATTTTTCTTGCACATACATTAGAACCTGGGAGTGATGAACAAAGGGCTAAGACAAAAGGCTTTACAGCAAGGAAGAGAAGATTTGGTCCAAATATAGAGGGTTTGGTTTGGTTGCTTGCTTTCTTTTGAGAGCATATAATAAAAAACCAAAACAAAACAACACATTCTCTTTGATGGGGGGAACATTGGAATGCATTACTTGTGTAAAGAAAGTGTTCTTTGAGCAGGATCTGTGGTGGATTTGATACAACGTCCATGGGGAGCAGATTGTATGGCTCTTAACTGAGGTGTGGAAAGTAGATTTTCCTGTTCTACTTTTTGTGTCCTTGTTGGAGGAAACATGTATTTTGGGTAACAGGAGGAAAAATTGTGTAAATCTGCATTCTGAATACTGAGATATAGCATAAACTGTAATGCCATATTTTACAGACACAAAACATGGCTAGTAATTTCCTGAAAAAAGAATATAGTAATAGCTATTCTATTCAAATAGAATAGCTGGGTTGGACTTGATGATCTTTGAGGTCTCTTCCAACCCTGGTGATACTGTGAAATCATTTATTTAGTCTTAGCTTCCATGGATAGATGTATAGACTAATATGTACCAGGAAATGTTCCCAGGCCTGAAACTTGATCATCTAGGCCATTAATAATTATTAGAATTGTGTCAGTGATGGTTTTGGCCTGGGTGAACTATCACTCTTCCAAAATAGTTTCTGAGTATGATTTGGAAATTAGTATAGACCAAGAAACATTCCCAGTAAGCAATCTGGGCATTGCCACACTGCCTGTGACTCTAAGAGAGACTTGATTTAAGAGTAAGGATGTGGGCTTCACCATGCCAGTTGGCCTGATGACCACAGAACAGGCCTGGGCACATATGAAAGATTAATACAGATAAAACTAGAGTCCAAAACCAGATTAATGGCTTTAGTTAGTGGCTGATTAACTTGAAGTTTCTCATTTTCTGTTTTCTTCCTAGAATATTTTTTGTAGGCCCTTTTCATCTACAGCATAGCTAGCAATGAATAGGAGAGAGAGGTGCCAAGATTTGTCAGGTTTAATCTCAAAAGCAAACCAAAACACAACCTTCCAGTGCCAGCTCAGCCTTTGGACAACATCTGTGTATACTGAAGCTTGTCACTCCCTTCAGCAACAGACTGCTAACTTCTTGAAAGCAGGCATGCAAATGTGAGTAATTGGATGCCATTATTTGCTAGATTTTATGTTTTTCTAGAGGGCTAGATGAAGCATTGGTAGCTCCTACCAACTATTTGAGAACATGTGGGAACTCTCTGACCAAAGACAGAAGAATCTCATGAAGGAAGGTGCCAATCTATTAGAAGTCTGGAAAGGCAAGCAGACTGACCACTCTCTGAGGTCTTGAACTAAAGTTGATTGGATCACATTCTGTACAAATAATGAGAGGAAATGCTACAGATGTTTTATCATTCTTGTCTCTCACTGACTAAGAGCCATTTCAAAGCCATTTTCAACAATATTCTCAATGGTATGGATGTTTACTAAGCCAGATCATTGCTAGGAGATCCCACGGGTTCATAGGAGTGATTAAAGCAAACATCTTTGTGCTTTCACTTGTAAACAAACAACAACAACAAAGTGCATTTAAAAAATGTTATGAACAGCTTCTTACTGGCTGTAAGAAGAAGAGTACTAAGAAACAGATTTGAGTCTAAGGTACATGGAGTCTATTCTAAAGTTATTAACAACTTTTCTCTCATTTCCAGCATGCTCATCGCCAGCTTTTGAATCCAACTCTCTCTCTCAGTTTACCTTTACTTCATCAAATGGGCCAACAAATCTTTCCATTTCTGCATTTCAGTAATCTTCCTTGTCTGTGGTACTAGCATTGGTTCCCTACTTTTTTTTTTTTTCTTCTTTCCCCCACAGTGTTCTGTTCTCTTAAGAGCATTACATAGAACATCCTGGGTTAGAATTTGGAAGCACCAAAAAAAAAAGAAGAGCAAGACAGTTTCAGGTTCCTGCAGTCCTATGTCTCTACAGCAGCTTGGCCCTGAGTTTGTGCCACTGCCAAGGTGTGTAATGTACCAGGCCATCAGGAACAGAATGTTTTCAAAATTTTTCCCATTTTTGTTTTTGAAATTCAGCTGATAATTAGGAAGCTATACTAAGAAAATATAAACACTAGAAATAGATTGTTCTTTTGACCTAAGCTAGAGATTTGGCTTAGGTGTGTGCTGATCACACAGTATGTGTTGATTCTATTTCATGTACTGACCCTGCCTTAAAAGTCAAGAGTTCCCAAACATACAGTTGAACAAAGCCTTCAAAATGATGCAGTGTGACACAGAGACAGGATGCTTCTGTCCATGCCATACTCTTTCTGTAACTGCAGCAGATTGATTCCCTGGTGCGAGTCATGCATCCCCGGTTTTGTTTTAAAACTTAGGAAGCAGTCAGAGCAGTATGTTCACACGCTTTGGATGAAGTCATGCCACGAGAGCAACACTGAGAATTACACTCTAGACTGCACCCTTTCTTGTGCTTCTTGATCTACCCTGCATGAGCTTAACTTAGGAGCTAGTCTTCCTCTAGAAATGCTGGGCTCCAGCCTAGGGAGCCTGCCTGTCTCGTCTGCTATGCCAAAATAACCCAACTCCAGCACTGAAAATAGGAAAAGCAGATGGTGTGGCTTAAATGCTTTTTTATTCTCACAAACCAGATTTACTTCACATGGTCCTTTCCAGGGGCTCTTTTTAGGATTTCTATTTAATTTGAAAGACTGGATTCTACAGAACCCTCTTCTCTTAATGCTTGGGAGCAGCAGATATTCATTTCAGATCTTTCAAACCAGCAAGTACCCGGAGTACTTGTATATTATCATGGCTGAAAACCAGACATACATGACAGCAGTGGACTTCCCTGAACATACTGATGGAGGTAGAGCAGCCTTGGTACTTTCAGCTGATACAAGTATAGGTGGCAGCAGGAAGAAGAGGTGTGTGCAGAGCTACTGAGTGACACCACACCTGCCTGCTTGGGGGTTGCTATGTTGCAAACCACTATGTCATCAGAGACATTTGCTTTGGCTGTACTGGGTAGCTGAGGCCACACGAGTCTCCAGTAAGGAAGTCCACTCCTTCCTTAATACCCCAGACCTCTGGTAAAAACAAGCCTGGCACTGGAATGCAACTGCTTTTTTTCAGTCAAGTTTTGCTAGCTAAAATCTCTCAGGATGAGGCTGTAGACCTTCCCATAATACCTGCAACAGCTATTTTGTGTACTTAAAAACTTAGATTTACCACGGTCTGTTACACAAGTTTGTAACGATGCAATTAGTTGATATTCAAGGCTGTAATTTTAGTTATTGGTTGATGCACTTAGATGCTTAATTGCCTATTATAGTTGATTACTTACATTGATTACATTACCTTGATTATAGGGTTTGTTATGTGAACTGATTGCTCTGTCTTGATTATAATGATGTTGTGCCATGTGAGTAATTAACTTTTCCTCAAGACTGCAAGAACTGTTTATTTTGGTTTTGGTAAAGTAATTCAAATCGTGAAATAAAACACATCTCCTCCTTTTTGCCTTAATGGTACTAGAATAAGAGATATGTCCTCCCTGGAGGTGTTCAAGGCCAGATTGGATGAGGCCTTGAGTAACCTGTACTAGTGGGAGGTGTCCCTGCCTATGGCAGGGGGTTGGAACTAGATGATCCTTGAGGTCACTTCCAACCTTACCGTTCCATGATTCTATATATGTAAGTCTCTAAGTATACATCATTAGTATAAGAATCAGTACGTCATCAGTATAAGAAAGATCATTTTGCAAGACACTAACATTTACACACCTGAAAAACTGAATATGCTGCTGACTAAAATGAAGGGACTTTACATACATAATACTCTTTTGGCTGTATTTTGCATCAAAAGAAGGAAGAGAGGCTGCCTTAAATGCATCCGCTTGAGCACCATAAATATCAAATGCCTACACATGCAAATAAAATTCTAGAGGCTTAATTAATGTTGCAGAGTTGATTTTAATTTTCAGGGCATGGAACACCACTACCAAGGATATTTAAAGATCCCCATTGTAATCTAAGTAGTGTAGCAACAACTTTATATATTATTTTTTTACATTAGGTATTGAGCAGAAAAGACACAGAAAGTAGGTGTCTATGCCCAGTAATTTGCCACCACAGCTCCCTATCATCCTTGTGAAGGGAAGACCCCCACCAACACAAAGCACAGCATACAAGAGACCAGGCTGATAGGACTCATCATAATGGAAGAGGACTGCAGGACTAGGCCCCCTAGAAAAAAAGGCCATGAGAGAAGCCCCAGCAGGAATGGAAAGACATGAGTTATAAAACTAAGATGGTCTAAGCAATTAGTGATTCATGCATACCCTGATGGCTCAGGGTATTCCGCATCCTCACTGGCTAGTTATTTTGAAGTTCACATGGATTTCAGAAGATCAGTGTTCAAATAGATAGTATTCAGCATTCCAGAGGTAAAAAAATTCACTGGATATACTGCTGATTGGGAGTGTGGAGAGAACTGCACTGAGGCATACACACAAGGAAATTCTAGGTAGGTTTGACTAAAAAACAATAATTAAATATGATGTCTTAAAACTCACACTTTTTCAAACTTGACCTTTCTCATCAAAGATTAAATAAACATATTACAAGTGGTAGACAAGTCATAATCTGCAAGACATATTTTAATGAGCTCCTAACAGAGCCATAAATAACCACCAACCAAGAACTTGATTGAATACCTGGGAATATACTTTTCAGGGACATTCTTTGCAACTGAATAATCACCCACTCTTGGAGAGAGAACCTCCTCCTACATGATATTGTTATTCATACTAATCATGGTTTCTTCTTAAAGGTGAAGCAAAACCTCTGGCTTTTTGAAACCTTTTGCTAGGGCAAACTGTAGCTTACTTAAATACTCTGGATTTTTAACCTAATATACTTGAAGGACTTTCATCTGCTTTGCTGATTTAGATTCATGTGAATAAACAGCACATTTTCCTTCTTTCCTTCTCCCCTCCCCAGTTTCTGCACAGGGCAACACAAAACACTGTTTTCAGTTTGACAAATGACGGGGAAAAATGCCAAGTATTTCTGCTGTTGTCTGAAGTCTGCAGGTGATTACTCCCTCTCCCCTCCATGTATCTATGCGGCAGCTTTGAATTTTTTTCAAACATCTGTTGATAGTCTAGAGACATTTCTGAGGATAGGAAGTAATGAGGGAAATTATCTCCTGCTGGCAGCACATTAGAAGGAAGTAGATTTTGCTTTTCAGAGTAGACTGCAAGCCCTTTGCCCCAATCATCCACCTTTTTTAGGATTCAACTGTGATTAACTTGCTTTGTATGCTTCGCCTAAGTTCCATCATGGCTAGTGCTATGTAAAGGAAGACTGAAATAGACAGCTAATCTCTCCTGAGCCAAGCTGCTATTCTACATTGCTAAGTAAACTTCCCCTTAGTACAGACTTTTTAATTTATAGGAGCCACAGCTGCAGAAGACCATAATATATGGAGATGTAGAATATAGAAGATTATAATCTATGTACAAATGCAGAGGGCTGTTACATATGGAAATTAGAACATCAGTGCCATTCTAAACATGGATGAAATACTGCTCACTTTCTCACCTCATGTTATTTCTTGTGCTAATACGATTATTAATACGAGTAAAATGTGCAGAATTTCAATTCATATGTCTGGATCTGACTTGTAATATATTCAGTGAAGTTTGCTTCGATCTAATTACACTGGAAGTAAAGCTAAAATAAAGTGATTTAATTTTGAAAGTCAAAGGAATTTGAAATAGCAGATTTGTTGTTACCCAATACACTAAGAAGTCTGCCCTCTTGTGTACTGCCATTGTGCCTTCTGTGAGATGGGATCATGTAATTGAAGTAGCATCTAACTATTAGCCTTCACATATTCAAATGTGTGGGTCATTTCCTTAATGTATTCCCAGAGTGCAAACTTCTAATTTGAAATAAAGAGTAGCGTTCCTCTCTCACTACCGCATGCAATTGTAGTAAGATGCAATTCTTTCTTACATTTTCAAGGAATTTCTACCTTGAATGACCAAAATAATGAGGGTTCTCAGTGTGTTTTCAGATGGCTTTGTAAGAAATCTCTTCTGAAGGGTACAAAGCTTTGGAGCGCGGCGATAAGCCACGTTATATGCCATGGGCTTATGAAGTCGCTCTGTATTAAAATACAATGAAGCTGCTGGGCACCTCTGCTGCACTGCCCTCCTTCACAGAGTGTCCATTATCTGCACAAGGAGCTTCAAAATTGGGAACAAGATCGACACCCTTGGCCACTGCATGTGCAACCGCCAGATGGTGCCATCAGTTCTTGAGCACACACACGCAAGCACCTGCCCCTTCTGCCTGAGGTCTGGGGAAGCAGCAGGAAACCTGCAGCTCCTGGCTGGGAGCGTGTCCCTGTCTGACGTACTGCGCTTGCAGCAGAAATCTTCCTGATGTTTCAGTCTGCATTTCTCTGGTTAACTAATGTCCTCACCTGGGGCCTCGTAATGTTTAATTGTTTCAGTTATCACTGGATTCGCTGCTTCTAATTTGGCCCCGTGCCGGCTTTAAAATGAGAGATGTGAACGTGGCAGCCTCAAGATCTGGGGGTGCTTTCTCTCTAGCTCCCAGCTACAGCTCGCCACTGCTCCAACTGAGCTAGCACCAACGGTTGTCAGTCTGCCTGCCTGAGCTAAACAGAAGGGGAAAGCACGTGGGATGAGTTTTCCCTTTAGTCTTCCCTAGGCAAGCTCCTGTGCTAGGAGAGGTGAGGCAGAATTGTGAGACCAAGGGAAGGTGGGATGCCACTTTTTGACAGCCATTTTTATTTAAAATCCCACAACTGTGGGTTTGGTTGCGTGTTTGTTTGTGGTTGGTTGGTTTGTTTTTTCGCTTCAGACAGCTGACCCTGTAACCCATAAAGGAAAGCACTACTGTTTGCTGAAACTGACAAATCTCAGTGTGCTAATGCTGCTACCCTGTAATCTTCAGGAGTTTCTCCCCTTGGGAGGGAAGATAGAGCACCAAGAGGCCATGGTGATTTTGCAGTTCCCTAGCATAAAACGCTGCATAACTAAGAGTATTTCACACATAGTTTCTTTGAGAATAAAGCAGTGCTCAATTTCCTGATCCGGTTTCTGTGGCACAGAAATGTACAATGCAAAACAGTCCTGATCTAAATCTTTTGGATGACCTGAGGGAACCAAAACCCACACCTACTCATTTATTTCTTTGCCAGGGGTGGCTGGAACTGCAGTTTTGGAATGCAGTTATTTGTTCACTGGACGAAGGCTGCCATCTTGATGTTAGTATAGCAGCTCTGGATCTCTACCAACTAGAGCTCAATTCACATCAGTATCACCCAGAAGAAAGACTCTGTTTTTACACTGCCATGACTCCATACTTCCCAGATGGTAGATTTATATAATGTTTGTCTTATGCCATAAATAAGACAAATATCGTAAGTTTAGTTTCTAAACTCCCACATCTATAGGTAATTACTCAGCTGATACACTTCAGCAGTCCACAAGCTGCATATGTGAGTGAACATGCCTTGCTAGGACAAAATATTTTAGTATCCTCTGGTTCAGCTGCAGATTAATTTCAGGGCTTGGTGACTGATTATATGTTCTATTTTAATTAATTCCTTAAGACACCACTATCAAGAGGAAGAAACTAGATCAGTTGAAAATTAAATTAAATCAGTGTGAGACAAAAGTGGCTTTGCAGAAGAAATTAATCAAAGGGACAGCTTAAAATTGCCTGGTTTGATGTGCAGTTATATGTCATAATGGACAAGCAACTCTGCCTTTCCACAGCACCCTCCTTTCTTTGTACACATATCCCTCTAACATCTAAGTGAACTTTGAAAACTTTTCATCAATGTAAAGCTGGCACATAGACATCAAGTATGTAAAATGGGAGCCCATGACTGGAGCCTGACTCTTCTTCTGTCCAGATCTTGCACATGAGAAATGCTGAGAAGAGCTTGTAAGAATCTGCTATAGTAAATCAGAATCTAATATGTTCTCTGCTGTTAGGCAGGTTGGAATTTGAACCTTTGTTTGAAGTGAGTAATGTTATAATTAGGCCATCAAGAAGCCTCTCCTCTTTCTATATGCAGTCACATTAAAATGCTTTAGCTCACTGAAATGCAAGATCGCTTATCAGGTATGTATACAATAGATTATTTGAAAGCCACTGCAACACATTTTTATCCCAGAGGCTCTACAGTTGGGATCCAGTCTCCTTCAGAATAACTGTTTACAGAATTATCCTACATCACAAAACCCTTATGGATAGTCTCTTATTCCTCTGCCATTTTACTATTACGATCCAAGACAGCCTGTAGCAGGAACAAAAAAGTCCCTACATCTCCATAAGCAAAGCAATCATTTGTTTTTGTGTTCTCTAACGACGACGAGCAAATGCCTACTAATCTTGGGCAAGATAACAGTATGGATGTACAGATTTTTTTCTCCTTTTCCAAACCAGTCTTCCCAACATTTCACATTCTACTACTTTCTCAGTTTCTTTTTTGTGGGCACAAGAAAATTCTGCATGACACCTTCTTTTGATAAGGTCCCACCATTCCTGTACTTGCACTATCACTCTTAAAGAGGTCCTCAGGTATGTTGGTCAGAGAAGTTAGGTGATGTACACCTTTATTTCACCTGATCCTATAAAGTTCCTTATTAGACAGAGGAAGAGTTTGAGACCGAGTGCAATCACATTGACACATAAATTAGTTTTCCACCAAATGATACCACTAAGTATTTCTTTCTTTTGTAATATGTGAAGAAGATCAGAAGAGCGACAGATGTGATAAATAATACTCATCCCAAACAAATATTTGGAAACAAATTTCTACGAAATAGACCATGCCATGACTGGAGGACATCTATGTCATTGGGTTGCACACCTCCAGCACTCTGAGGGATAGGTAGATGGTGACTACCCCCTTCCAGTCTTCAGTTCTGCACAGATGATGCAGTCATCCCAGCCACTGACTTAACCAGGTACAGAACTGCACCCAAGACTGTACAACACCACCTTCTTGGTTGAGTGCAATGACAGCCTCGGTGTTTTCCTATGATCACTCACTGGCTTACTTTCACACCAGAGGGAACTGAAATGAACTGAAACACTTTCAGTCCATCATGACACATCAAGGGCATGCTACAACAAGCAATGCTACACAGCTGTTTATGCTATAATAAAGAGGAGGTGAATGTAAACTCTAGGTATTATGTATGAGATGCTGTTTCTTCATACAGAAGGGCGTAATAATACCTAAATATGACACTGTTGATTATGATAGGAAGCGGTGTCATTTCTAGAACAGCCAAGTAACATTATGTGAAAGGAACTTTAAAAAGTGCAAAGTTACAAAGGAAATACCTAGAAAGGAGACAGGGGCAATGACTTTCTCTGTTTGAGCACATACATTGTTTTCTGACACCGTAACATGCCTCAGAGAAGGCAATACCACATCTAACATGAGCAGTGGGTGACTGCAGCTACACAGTTGCAATGCAGTTATGAGTTATAAGAATATACAAGTACCTTTGGAATGCTTCCTGATGATCACATCAAAACAGGACAAAATATATGTGGTTTCTGAGAAATTAGGAGATAGGTCCAGTATCTGAATAATGGGCAATGACTTTCTGGGACACACTGACCAAATTTTCCAGAGAAGGAAATCTAAATAGGAATCTGCTTTCCTTTGCTTTTAAGCAGCCCCCATGGAAAGGCTTCCTGGGCTTAAGTTTTACCAAGTGTCACTTGCAGCAACAGCAGGTCACTTCAACATCGTGCAGGGTCTAGCATAACACAAATTATTACAACACAGAGTGTTTATTTATGATCACATCACAAAACTCATGTGTTCATATTAACAGAAGTCTCCCTCCTTGTGCAATGCATGTGAGGTTCTGAAGTCCACATCTGGTTTAAAGTCCCCTTCAGTAACAGCAAAAATCAGTTTACAGCTTTATGCTCCAAGTGATCCAAAGCCTAATAATTCTGATGCATTTGCTAACAGAAAATTAAGTAGAGTTCTACTGATGCCAGTGGCATCATGATGCCTCTCAATGAACATAAGCAGAAAGACGAACGGGTCCATGATATTTCACAGCAGTGAGGGCACCATGTACTGTCATACTTGCTGTATTATGTAGCACACCACACCTATACTCCTAACTTATAGTGTCTATTAAAATATACAATTATTTCCTGATGCTTTTGGAAATCAAAACTCAATTAAAAGGCTGGGTTTAGATTGATTTTTAGGTATGCTATGACAAAAGACAGAACAGCAAACAACTCATATCTAACATGTAAACTGGCACACTTAATGAACCCATGACCCAGTCCATCCTGTTCTTCTGTTGATCCTTTTTGTCAAATATTTCAATTTGAACTCCAAGAGCCAAAATTAAAAAAAAAAACAAAACCTGTATTCTAAGTTCGTGTAGTCTTTACACAAGAAGGTCATGAGAAAGACTCCTGGGCACTCATAGACAGTAATGAACTACTACTAACAATACTGCAACTGCAGTACTGCAAAAGGTCCTTTTGAAACAGAGAGGGAAATAGGTTTTGAGAAAGAAGGACTGCACTTTTTGAGGACACGTTGGATATACTAGTCACTCTGATTAAATGACCCACCTGCCCTCGATAGCACACAGATGGTGAATTTTAGGGGTTTTGTCACTCAGTAAGTCTCCCCTTCACACTACCTCTAACCAAAGCCTGCCACTTCCTTTGCTGTCTTTATTCCAACAAAATGTTCCCTTTGTGCTGTTGCAATCTACTTCCCTTTAAAGGTCCCTTGGGGACTTCTGGTGCTCATCAATGTCTGGTGCGTTCCAAATACTTACCATGTTCGCAAAGCCTTCATGAAAAAGGAAATGAATGCTGGTGGTGACCGAAGTGTTTTCTCTTTCCTAAGAAGGCATGTATTTTAGCACACCTCTCAGTACCTCCTTTTACACCACCTCTGTACTTGGAACTCCCTAAGAGACCAATAAGCAGTTGGCACCATCTCTGGGTATTGCCGTGATGGGCTTTCCTGTTGTTTTTTTCTTTGCCAAAAGACATTTCTCCAACAAAGAGAATTATCAAAAAAGGTCAATGTACTTCTAGGCATAAACCAAACCAAAATGTGTTTCTGTTAGGAATAAGCAATCAACATGAAAAAAATGACTGAAAAAAAAATCACTGTACTTACTATGTGTCGTGCTGCAAACACTCCGTCAACTACTGCACAACAGAACGCTGCTACCACGCCAAAGCTGATGAATACGATGGAGGCTACTAACTGGGAAGAGAAAAACAGATTGAGTAATGCTTTCAATATAATTCTTTAAGTAAAACAATTGCACTAATTTTTTTCCTAGTATTCTTAAACAGCAGTTCCCCCTGCTGTAATTCACTTCAGCTTGGTGTGGTTGGATGCCAGTCATACAGTACAAAAAAGAGAGAAATTCTCGATGTTGAGTTGAGATACCATTAAGGCCACTAGAAAAGCTTATATCTTTCTGGAAAAAAATAGGTCAGCTCTAAAAGTTCTTAAATTCAGTGGTGATTTCTTCTACATCAACTTACATAATCAAAAAAGCAGTGGTCCTGTTGGCTCACATCAATTACTAGAGCTTTACTGCAGTGGTAGTAGTTCACACACAGAGACACAAAGACATTGTAGTAAGTTAATAACTATCCCATGAACTCTTAAAAACCTTAGGTCACCCCAGATGATAACTTATGCTTATGATAACGTGTGCCACAAAAAAACAGAACAAACCAAACATTCAGAGCACTGGTGAGATCAGTCAGTGTGCTCAGTCTCATGCTCTTGAGACATCAGTGGCTTGCTTTGAGGCAGTGTCTAAAGGATGCAGTGCTGTAAGCAAGGTTGGATGAAGTGAGTCCTGAAAGAGAAACCCCATATATGTCTGTCTAGTTATTTCCCTTGTGCTCATTAGCCCCAGTGAGAAATGAGACAGATTCTCTCAGATTACAGGATTTTGTGACTTTGAGGAAGCTGCACTTTACGTTTGGATGAGTGGGTACCAGCAGGATATAACCACCCTCTGTGGTTGTATTTTTAATACAATTTAATGCATATCTCTCACATCTCTAGCATTCCTCACACAAAGGCACAAGAGGAACCCTTTGAAAAACCCTTTGCCAGAGTATTAAGTTACAGTTAGTAACTGCAACAGATTAAAAAATTCTCTTGAAAATGAACAGAACAGTGTCCTTAATTAATAGAGCACACAGACCAGGGACGCAGTTAAGAATTTGGAACCTCTTTGTTATTTGCAAGCCATCAATTGCTCCTTCACAACACATATTTCAGAAATGCCCTGGTATAGATAACCAAAATTACATCCAGGCAGTTCACATATCCCTTTTACCTATACTAAATCCATATCTGTGTTACCTGAATACCA
Source organism: Eubucco bourcierii (assembly GCA_013396675.1). NCBI lineage: Eukaryota > Metazoa > Chordata > Aves > Piciformes > Ramphastidae > Eubucco > Eubucco bourcierii. Next base: position 116,288 of record VWZE01000032.1, read on the forward strand.
TTCTCACATGTGTAAACAAACCCACTTGAAAAAAATAACTCTTTGGCGTATGGTAGGCTGAGAACAGTGCAATGTCAGTAGTGTCAGCAGGGGACACAACAATGGAGACTTTCTCAAAAAAATCTGTCAGAGTAAGAAATAACACCCACATAAGCATTGGACACGCAGGACAAAGCAATACCAAAGATGTGGAAATAACAACTCTCTGTGAATCAGCAAAAAATGCAATTTAACAGCAGAAGAATCAAAGCTTTCAAATGCTTTCTGATGCACTCTTCTAATATCTCATTAGCTCATGTCTCTTAGATCATGTAAGAAGGAGGGAAAGCACTCTCACAGGGACTGCTGTGTAACTGTAATCTTCAATAAGGGAAGAAAAGGGACACATAGAGGCTGATGGTACCAGTTGGTGTTAGGAACCTGCTGCATCCCTTCTTGCAGCCAGCTCCATCTCACCCTAAGGAGGCAGAAACTCTAAGAAAGCGCTGTTGCCTGCAGACAAACTTTAACCTCTGCTGTCCCTTGGCTCCAGTGTGGCAGGTCATCTCTCATGCACCTGTTTGCCTAAAGATCTTGGTGTGCAACTCATTGGATCCAAAAGGCTGTGGACTTCTTGCAGAAAGGTATTATCACTGCAAACCAGTGGGCTCAGCTGTCCTGTAGGAGCTGCATTTGCTACAGAACCTGTTACCTTTATTTGAAAAAAACAGCAGTGTTTAAAAGTTCAGATTAAGTCATTATTGCCTGACATTTCCATCTTGTTTTTGAAATCATAGCAGTCAATCAAATAATTAGTGGGTTTAGCCAGATGTTTCCAAATTTCCAGAGTCCAGGATGAATTTATTGGAAGTTGACTTCAAGATGGTTTTTCATTTCACACATGAGCAACACGTTGATGATCTACAACACCCAAACCAACATCCCCACTCACAGAGATAGCTTAGATCACCTGATGAGTATTCTGGCTTTTCAGTTTCACTGTACAGCTCTAAGAGACCACATATAAAGGTGCACAGTAGTATGGTAGTATGGATGGCATTGTAGACAATTGTAGTAAAGACAGGAGCTATGAAGTTGGGTTTATACTCTTCAGTTTTTTTGGTGATCATGTACTCATTCAAGGAGTTGCCTGCAAGTCCAGTGTTGTTAGCCTGAGTTTGCTTTTCTTCTCCGTGCCTACCTGCAACTACTTCAGTAAGCAGTTCCTTTAAAATTAAGGGGAACATTTCTTGACTGAAGTAATATTAATTACAAATTTAAAGTGGCAGAATGTGACACTCAGAAATTCTTGTATCTTAAACTGACTTATGTATGTATTTGAATGACTAAAGAAGGAATAATTCAAGAACAAAACAAAAAAAATCCTTATAACAAAAAAAATCCTTTAAACAAAATTACAGTTTTATATTCTCTCTCAAGCCTCCCATTGCTTATTGAGAATGTGAAAAACACACAAAGTACAAAATTAATGACTTCTAAAAAAGGCAGCCAAGACAGCTAAATGAAGAGATGTTGTAAATTCAAAAGCTAATTTTCCTAAGTGGTAGGTGATTGCTGGAGTTTTGAGTTCACAATACTGTCAAGAAAAGAAAGCAGAGCAGTTCATTTAAACAGAGAGAATTCTTGCTGAACAGGTAAAAGAAAGAACACTTTTAAAACCAAAACTCATCCATCGCATCATCTTATCTCAATTTTCAATAGCAGTATGCTTTGTCAGGAAAACTGTTCTTTCTTTATAGCAATATGTTTTAACAGTTACTCAAGAAATAGTCTTGATCTTACTGTTCCATTGCTATGCAGCCAGGGTCCTCTACAGCTGCTATTGCCAGAACATTTCCTCCTGGTTGTGGTACAGAATATGGTAACTTGCTTTTTTACAAAGGAATGAAGAAGTTGGTTAGTAAACACTGAAGACTGCATTGTCTGGGTCTAACAATCAAACCCAAAACACTGTTGTCTTAGACAATCTCTTGTCCCTCAGCAGGCACACAGCACCACTGGTTGCACTGTGTCACCTTCCTGTACAAGTAAGCATAGTGAAGGCAACAGAATCAGGGGACACCCCATAGCCACAAAACCTGGTTGCAGATGCTGTTAAGCTGTCACAAACGTCTCTGGCATGGCTACATCTCCACAATGATTCCCAGGCATGGTTCTGGAGTTAAGCAACAGCCACACACCAGACCAAACAGCAAGTCTGATGTGGCCGCCCTGCCTGCAGCCATGCTCTCACACAACTACCACATCTCAGGTGCCCTGGCACTTGGTGTGCCAAATCACACTCTGCTAGTATTGTGTCCTTACTGTGTGACATGCAGAGATGTGCAGTCCTTACTGTGTGACATGCAGAGATGTGCAGTCACTGTTTGCTGGCAAACACACAGAAAGTTACATTGCTTTCCAGCGTAAGTACCCACTAGCTACAGGCTGGTACCTTGCTGGTTGTTTCCAGCAGCCCCGTGGAACACCTCTGCAAAACTCCCTAGGCTCCAGTTCTCTCCATTCTTGCACATGCTAGGTTTCCTCACGTGTCTAACTTAGCCCTTACATGTTTTGAGTCAAAAGGCTCAACTGCTCAGACAATGACAGTCATTTCTAGTACTAGATGCTGTGTGAGATGCCTCACTCTCTCCATTTAGACTAAGCAGATGTGAGACTTTGGAACATGTATGGATTTTTGTTTCTGAAACCACCTCTCCATCAGATTTAAGTTACATTATATCTAACAGACTCACTTTGCTTATGCTAAATGACTGCTCTTGCATTGCATGGTCTCTTATGTCTCCAAGTTTTGTGCTGCTCATCAAGCTTCTCTGGATTTTTCAGCCCAGGCAGAGGAAGAATAACAACTACCCTCATCCATGTAAATTGAGGAACTGTCATCCAGTATCTCTTGCTCTGTAAACTAAAGGCTTTGCAAAAAGCTGTGTAAATATTATGCCACAGCTTTTTATTCCCACACAGGTTGAAGCAAATAAATTTGGAAAAGAAATGCACGAGGGAGTTTGTTGTAGGCTGCCCTTAAGATTACATCCTCCAAAACAGTTTAACTCTGTGGGCCATTTTTACTAGCTTGATTTCCCCATGTCTTCAAGTTCAGAATTTAGCATAGGCTTAAATAAACCTGCTGCACTTTTTCAGGATGAAGGATGAAGAGGTAAGAGCAGAATTTCACAAAACAGAAAATGTTCAGCCCTTGCACAATCTCAACCACAATCTGCATCTGTTACCACAGCATCTCAGCAGGGCTGTGGATTAATAGCTTGCAAAACTAAGACAATTAAAGCAATTGCATTGCATTTCAGATGCTGCTACCAACTAAATGCTGCCTGTCTTTTGAGGTGAGGAAAGGTAAAAGCACTTTTAGTTTTCTCTAGTTTGTAAATTCCTCTTCTATGTGGCCCCCTTCTCCTCCTATAATGCCCACTTTCTTCCCCTGTCCTTGGAACAGAAGTTTTGCTGCTGTAATGGAAATTAAGCTCAGGCAAAGCTTCTAATAATTTTTCATAACTGGGCTAATTAGGAGGTTTCTCACAACACCATATAATGTGTTTCACAATTTATGGCCTGCCAACTTTTTCTTTCCAAAAGTTGGTTCTTCAGTAACAGTACTACTGTAATTGAGGCACTACTGGAGGGTTTCACACCACAGGATACAGGATTTTGTCACATGCATTATTCATTAATGCCATTTCCAGGCATAGCACTAGTTATGACAACATGAATTCATAATGATGAAAGGCTTTTATGACTGCCTAATCTATACTTGCAGAACTACTTAGATTCATAGAATGGTTTGAGTTGGAAGAGATCTCCAAAGGTCATCTAGTCAAACACCCCTGCAGTGACAAGGGACATTCTCCATTATATCAGGTTGCCTAGAGTCCTGTTGAGCCTGACCTTGAATATGTCCAAGGATGGGGCCTCCCCCCTGGGAAACATGCTCCATGTTCATGGTAAAGAACTTCCTCCTAATGCCCAATCTAAATCCAGTCTTCTCTTATTTAAAAATGTTGCCCCTCATCCAATCACTACAGGTCTTTGTAAACAGTCCCTTTCCAGCCTTCTTATAGGCCTTCTTCAGGTACTGGACAAGCTTCCTAGATTGGCTTTTAGATGAAGGAGGGAAGAAAAATAAATATGAAATGTTCCCTAGTTTTAAGAGTATCATTTTTTTTTACAGCTGAGGAAGACAAGGACCAGAGTAGGATTCCATGCATAAACACGTAACTTGCTTTCTATTGTAATGCACCCAATAACGTAACCAAGGACCACAGCAGATACCTGAATTGCCACAAAGGTCTTCAGACAGAGATGCTGAACACATGATGTTGTCAGGTGTTTAGAGAAGGTCTTGTGTTTAGAATGTTACCAAGTTCGAAACCTACAGCCTTTCTGTTGTATCGTCACTACTGAGTTCAGCAAGTCCAGTCTTATGTTGTTGAACACTACCAGGAACAACACAGATCTTCATTTCCTTCCCTCTTGATGCTGTTTGTAGCACCTCAGGGCATAAGAGCTGACCCTGTGTGACTGCTTACTGCAATCCGAAACATCATCTTGTTCTCCTGTCCTTATCTTGGTTCCCTGGTATCCAAGTTAGTGTGCCACTCTATCCTATTCCCTGTGCTTGCCCAAATACATAGCAAGCCAGTGCAATTCCCCTCTAGGCAGAGAACTATTTGCTGCTTAGAATTAGTTAAAACAGACAACTGAGGAGAGGCAAACACTGAATCCAGTGCAAATGAGAGAGGCCGAGACCATGAGGCCAAGGCATGCAGAGAAGGATGCAGAAGTGTTGGCAGCAACTTTATTATGTTGTCTTGCCTCTTTCAAGTAATTTGCACTCCCAGGCATTATCAAAGTAAAAGCTAGGTTTTAGTTGTGATGAATAAATTATAAGGACTGGGGTTATTTTGTTGTTTGTGGTCTTACTGCCTGTGAAGAAGTCTCCTGTTTTCCAGTATTGTGTCAGGGTTAATTAGGAAAAATAGCAATACGAAAAGGCTGGTTGGTGTAACACAGGCAGGGGAGAGGTCCCATGAGAAGTCTAAGAAACTTCACATGCATAAAAAGAGCAGAAATAACTAGATAAACAAAATGCTGGGGAGGAAAACAGAAACCACATGAGAGGTATCAATTATTATGCTAAGGGAAAAAAAAAAAAAAAAAAGGTCAAAATTCACTTTTGAAGTAAAGGTAGCACTTTCATTTGGATTTTTTTTTTTTCCTCTTGCCTCACATCCCAAAGGGCAGAATGTCAAGAGGCAAAATTTGTAATATCTTTTGTTATGCCTTAGATATTCACAGCTAATTTATATCCTGTGTAGGCAAAGTTAATGCAGACTCCTTCCGATTGTCTCTTCCAGTGATGTTAATATTCAGCTTCTGCAGAGAATTCATCAGTTAGGCCAAACAAAAGAACAAGGGACTGGCAAAAGCCTCCATGGACAGGAAAGGTGCAACAGGATGACCTAAGTGTCCCAGCTCCAGAGGACTTAGGCAGCACAGTTGATTAAGACAAGAAAGCGAGCAGAGGTTCCAAGTCTGCTTACTCCAGTTCCTCCAGGTTCACACAGAGATCTTTAGGACAGGATGATTTCTACACTGGTCAGATAAAACCAGAGTTCTTGAGTTATTAGGAACTCCACTTTCACCATCTGCTCTGACAGACCTATGGAGATTGGGGAAATTAGCATCTGATCACACTGACATATGCCCAGTGTTGCAGGACGGGTGTGCTGGGCCGCACAAAAGAGGTGGCTCACCCAGCCCTCTTTGCATGCCGTTTATGGTCTGAAAGCCCACAGTGCAAAACTGCCCCTTAGTACCCTCGCTGTGAAGCTCCTCGCAAGGCTTTCCCTAGCATAGAGAGTCTCTCCCATCCTCCTCCCAAACTCCCTGCCAACTAGCTCCTGCTGTCCCATTCTTGTAGGTGTTCTGTACAGAACCTTAACTCTTTTGCAACTCCATTTACCTGGAAAAGTGGCATAGAAATATTTTGCCTTAACCTCATACTGTCCAAATAAAAACCTTGCATGTTCACTCTAGTAGTTCCCCAGTCTGGGTTGCTTGTTCAGTTTCAGAAACACTCTCTTTGAGCACTAATCCTTGATATACACCAAATCCACTTTGTACCATTTTTTCTGTAATTTATCCTGTCTTTTCTTCTAACCTGTTAAAACATCTGAAGGTATGGTTTCTGTGAAAGTTGCAATATGAAATAAAGATTAATTTTCCTGTGTTTGTATCTTCAAGTAATGGAAGAGTGGGAGGAATTAGACCAATATCCATTATAAAACATGAAACAAGGTTATTGAGAATGGTTACCTAATTGTCGTATTCTTTCTTCTTTCAAGATCTAGTATCAGCTACAAAATCAGACCTAAACCAGCCACAAAATTATTTCAAATTGCATTACAAGCAAATCTAGACTAGAATGACCAATCTACTGAATGAAATAACCTATAACAAGCGGTTCCTGTGCACTTAGACTTCAAAACTGGAGTCACCATTACATTCTAATCAGAGAATGAATTTGATATGTGTTTAAATGAATAGATTAAATTCCAGATAGTTCATTCGCTAATGAGTAAGTGCTTGTCTTGACTTGGTTCAAAACATTACCACTGATGGTGCACTGTCAGGTCTCCTGGGAGAAACTTAAGAGTTCCAGGCACTGGAGTCCAGTAGATGTTACTAAAATAACATCAGAAGAAAGACTGATCTGTACATGGCTCACAAGACAAGAAACATAACGTAACCTTAAAAAGTAATAGGAGATCCTGCTCTGGCAGGGGGGTTGGACTAGATGATCTTTTGAAGTCCCTTGCAGCCCCTGGCATTCTGTAATGGTTACTTAATTTCCTAGAGCAGGGTTAGTTTTGTTACCAGTGCTGTTTTAAGTCCCTACAGCATCTAAGGACCCTGTTGATACCCCTGTAACCACTATTGATGATTTCCTTCTAGCAGCAGTGCATCTCAGCTTCACTCACATCATTCAAATTGCACTGCTGCATTTTCTCCCTAGTGTAAGCTGATCAACCACCCTAATGAGTGACCATCTCTAGCTCTGGCAGGTGCAGTGCTACTGAAATGCTCTGCTCATGTTTTAGCAGTTTTTAAAAAGATTGGTTTAAATAGCTGCTCTACTCTTCTTTCAGCCCATTAAATAGAGTGTGGAGTATACAACCAAATACCTATTCCAGCTTCTTAGTGCTAGGTAGAGAAGCACTGAGGCTTCCCAAGATGTAGCATGGGAACATGGGAAGTGTAGCAGCCACACTCTCCTGGTTCTGCAAGTTCCCAATCCCTATTTACCAAAATAATTTTCAGAATCAGCATTGGTACCCCCAAATTATTACTTTGTTTCAATAGCTGTCTTTTGGCAATATGCTTTTTCAATCATTTTCATCTTTGCATATCCGAATGGTTTTCAGCTTTTTGTTTCTTAAAAGGGTGTGCCCATACTCTGTAGCAAATCACAAGAACTGATTCCAGGAGCTTTCTGAGACCAAATTATCAGAGCACTTGATATTACATCCTCATGACTAGATTAATCTGCAGACATGTAAGTATAGATTAAAGGATACCATGAACAGGAGCAGCAAGCTTTCAAAAAGCAGATAGTCCTGTATTTGGGAATGGGTAGAAGTTCAGGGTGTGAAGCTTCAGTGTTTATTTCTGAAAAGGGAATGTTGTGGTGCTGTATTCCAAGTGAAGCAGTAGTTCTTAGCCAGGATGCTGAGTAGCACCAGTTGTGGTATTCTGTATGTAGTGAAACTGCTAAAGTGTGCTGGTTTGAGGCTAACTGGAATATTTTAATGGAGAAAATTACACTACAGGCTGTGAGAGGAAAACATCATGATGTCTACTTCACTCATACGCTTGCTGGAAAATTGTTTGGGAATAATAATCAAAATATAGATAAGGTCAGTCTCTGTCTGACTCTTGCTGGATCTAGTAGCTTTCTGGCTCTGACTCCTCTGCCAATTAATTTTCACTAACCACTTTTCTTCTAACCCCCTTGGCCAATCCTAATTTACCCTGCACGTAAGGCAAACTTTGGGGTAAGGTAGAGGGGTGGGGAGAAGGTGGAAGGGTGGTTGGGAGCCCCTCCTGGGGTCTCTGATTTCTGGGAGGGGNTACAGGGGTGGGGAGAAGGTGGAAGGGTGGTTGGGAGCCCCTCCTGGGGTGTCTGATTTCTGGGAGGGGAGTTGTGTTGCTGTCATAAGCAACTCATAAGCAGTCAATTTCATCATAACTCCAGCTATGTAAAATACAGTATTTGTCTCAAGTGGTTATCTGTGCTCCTCTGTAGTCAATGGAGAGCTAGACATTTTCAAATGCCTTCTGAAGTCTACCATAGAGTGAGATTGATTACCTTCTAATAGTATATAGTAGCTCTCTTTTTTTTCCCACTGCAGGTAGGAGGAGTCTAGATAAGACTAGTATTTTTGCTGTCAATGTGAACATCTTGTCAATACTTCTCTCTTTCCCTTCATGTTGGCTGCTCTCATTAGCCCTTTGTCTTCTCCACTTCAGAACTTTCCTTCAGTCATTTGCCTGAGTAGGGGAGTAAAGTGAGCAATTTGGAAGAATGTGCTGGTTTGAGGTTAATAGAAATATTTTAATAAAGAAAATTACACTATAGGTTATGAAAAGAAAATACAGTGATGTCTACTTCACTCATATGCTTGTTGGGATTTATGACAAAGCTATTTTATTTTCTGGTTTCTGTTTGTTACCCAATTGTGGCATGGTATTTTTACCCGTGGTTGACAGCAAGGATTGTTTCTTTTCTGATGGATTTAATGTGGTGGGTGGGTAACTCCCAAACCATCACAAAGCAGCAAAGAATGCCTGGGATTTGATGAAGGCAGAACGATGTTATACAGCAATTAAAAAAAAAAAAAGTCAGCTGGATTTCACGGATGGAGAAATGCTGATGGTTTTGGAATCAGTCTAAGCCAGCCTTAGTCCAGTGGCCACTTCAAACTGGTAAAGATTCCCCCTTGCAAACATCGACAAAAGCACTTATCTAAGAATGGTTTAAAAGGATTACAGATTTAAGGATATCACACAGAGTCAGGAATCAAAAAAAATTAAATACAGCATTAAAAGAGGCAAAAGTTAAACAAGATTAGTTCCATTAACCAGCAGGGCTGACATTTTTGGAATCCATCACCTACTTACTTCCATGAATACTCTTCTATTGATTAAAATGGAACAAGCTCATTTCATTACTTAAACAGAGGCAGCTGATCAGAGCAGTATGAGAACAATAAACCAAAAATAAACAATATACCATGTTCCATAGAATCTCATGCTTCCTGATAAAAAATGGTGGAACTGACAAAGATCAAGGCTACTAAATATGATTCCGATTCAGCTGTAGGAGTTTTTGTTTGTTTTTGTTTGTTTTTTTTTTAAAGTAAAGTGTGATGGTTTGGGAGGTCTCCAACCCCCACACTTTGTAAAATCCCCCAGACTAGACTCAGCCAGCTGGAAGTTAAGGACTGAAGCTCTATTTACAGCTTAGCACAATATACAAGCAAATATATACACAATAGACAGGAATATTTACAGAAATAAACAAGTTAAAGGGAATACAGAAACACAACACCCCTCCCAGAATCAGATACCCCAGGAGGGGCTCCCAACCACCCTTCCACCTTCTCCCCATCCCTGTACCCTACCCCAAAGTTTGCCTTATGCACAAGGTGAGTTTGGAGGATCGGCCAGGGAGGTTAGAAGGAAAGTGGTTAGTGAGGTTACTCAGCAGACAGAAGGCGAGAAGCTGCTAGACAGCCCAAGAGTGTCTGTGCCCGAGTGTCTTATCTTTGTTTTGTATTCTTTCCTTATACATCTCAGCAAGCCTATGAGTGAAGTAGACACCACCACTGTTTTTCTTTCACAGCCTATAATGTAATTTTCTCCATTAAAATATTCCAATTAGCCTCAAACCAGCACACCAAGTCTGTTAATGTCTTTACAAATCCTCTTTCATGTTACAGTGACTCAAGACACACACACTACTTATCAGAAATGCATTACAATTAAATTACAAACTTTCATGTAGCCAAGTTCTACCTGCAGTGTGAAAGACTGTTTCTGGTCAACAACAGGGATACTAATCTGTTTAATCCAATCTTGTTCTTCAACAAGACAATCAGAAACTGCCTGTTGTTTTCATAGGGCACAGCCCACTTCACCTTCTCCATCATGAACACTTATCCCATATTCTTTATATAGTCTTTTTAACCCATGCTCCTGTTTGTTAGGGAGAGTATGATTTATTTATTATTCCACAAACTTCAGAGTCTTAAAGTTTAATTTTGTTTTATTTACATAAACAACATAAGAAAACTACAGTGAGGGTGGCGAGGCACTGGAACAGGTTGCCCAGGGAGGTTGTGGATGCTCCCTCCCTGGAGGTGTTCAAGGTCAGATTGGATGAGGCCTTGAGTAACCTGTACTAGTGGGAGGTGTCCCTGCCTATGGCAGGGGGTTGGAACTAGATGATCCTTGAGGTCCCTTCCAACCTTACCATTCTGTGATTCTATATGACTCTAAAACACACTGGCAGTTAAATAGCATCCTAATATGCCAGTAATTCTGTGTGCTGGTTCCAAGTAGAGGTCTTAAGGAACCACATCCCAAAAGACTTTCACTTAATAAGATGGAGGACTCAAAGTGGTGTTTTGAGTCTCTGATTCAAAAGAACAGTGATAGCCTTGACCGGAGAGTCAAAAATAAACTGTACTGGTGCATGCATATTTTCATACATATAGATATATATATTATGTATCTCACTTCTGTCTCTCTAGAATTTAAGCTTCCAGAAGCAAACCATTCTGGTTGCCAAGAAAACTCTTCAAAAATAGATGCCAAGGTCTTGGTTTCCTAAATTTTTCACTTCTTAATAAATTTGCCATTTCTCTTTAGTAATGCTAACAGTGAAAACATGGTAGTTTCTTATCTGAGACTGAGCTAAGGCTGTGTTGCATCAAACTGGGGAATGCAGGGTGGGTAAGACCTGAGACTGTTATAGCCAGCAGAGCAGCATGTGAAAGAACTACTGCGCTAGACTGTAGCTGGACATACTTGGTGGCATCTCTCTAGGTATGTTAAAGAGACACAGCCCTGATGATGGGACAGAAAGATCACTACAGAACTGACTGTAGTTCCTGTTAGAGTTTTACTAGCTAAGCCATTCTAGCAGGCACATGTAAGACAGCAAAAAGCACTTTGCACAAAGTCATAGTATCAGTGTCACAGCCTTTTTGGTCATTATTCCAGGTATTTGCTAGCATATCAGCTGTAAACATGTACATACATAGAATCAACCAGGTTGGAAGACACCTCCAAGATCATCCAGTCCAACCTATCACCTAGTCCTAGCCAGTCAACTACACCGTGGCACTACGTGCCTCATCCAGTCTTTTTCTTGAACATCTCCAGGGACAGCAACTCCACCACCAGAGACTGACCCCCACCTAGCTACAACCTCCTTTCAAGTAGTTGTACACAGCAATGAGGTCTCCCCTGAGGGTCCCCATCTCCAGGCTAAACAACCCCAGCTCCTTCAGCCTCTCCTCACAGGGCTGTGCTCCAGGCCCCTCACCAGCTTCATCACCCTTCTCTGGACACATTCCAGTACCTCAACATCTCTCTTGAATTGAGTGGCCCAGAACTGGACACAGGACTCAAGGTGTGGCCTGACCAGTGCTGAGTACAGAGGAAGAATAACCTCCCTTGCCCTGCTGGCCACATTGTTCCTGATACAGGCCAAGATGCCATTGGCTCTCCTGGCCACCTGGGCACACTGCTGCCTCATGTTCAGTTGCTATCTACCAGTGCCCCCAGGTCCCTTTCTGCCTGGCTGCTCTCCAGCCACTCTGTCCCCAGCCTGCAGCACNAAGATATGGAACAGGATTGGCCCCAGCACTGACCCCGGGGGACTGGCTGCCAACTGGATGTGGCACCATTCTCCACCACTCTCTGGGCTCCGCCCTCCAGCCAGTTCTTGACCCATATCAGAATGAAACTGTGCAAGCCATGAGCTGCCAGCTTTGCCAGGAGCTTGTTGTGGCAGACAGTGTCAAAGGCTTTGAAGTAGTTCAGGTAGACTACATCCACAGCCTTCCCTGCATTCACCAGGAGGGTAACCTGATTATAAAAGGGATCAGGTTGGTCAGACAGGACCTGCCCTTCCTAAACCCATGCTGGCTGGGGCTGATCCCTTGGCCATCCTACAGGTGCTGTGTGATGGCACTCAAGACGACCTCTTCCGTAACCTTTGGTTCCATAACCAACATAATGGTTGGTTTTCTCTCTGGGGTTGGGGGGTAGAAAGTGGAGTTTGGCCCCTTCTGGGCTTTGTCCAGGGGGGAATTCTGTGTTCTTTTTTGATTGTAAAGAATTGTAAATATATGTAAATATATTTTGCACATATGCATTGTATCACATGCTTTTAGATTTTAGCTTGCTGTAAATATATAGCTTCATTTGCTTCCAAGCCTTCTGAGATAGTCTGGTGATTTTATCTGGGGTCAATTTTCAACTCATCACAACTGAGAAAATCTGAAAGCATGGAACTGCATATATGTAACATGAAACATTGATCCATGAGGTATTAGGCAGAGAAGTAAAGAAACATCCCCTACACTTCCTTTGGCAATTCATTCAGTGAGAGCATCTATTTTTGTCCTTCAGCTCCTGAACTTCAAAGTTCTCAACACACCACAGGGAAATTTATACTATCATCATTTCAGGCACTTAACTCACTAATGGCACTTAGGCAATGGTTTCATGGCATAGTGAGCAGATGTAACACTTTATTTCTACCAAAAGGGACACGTTTTGTTCTTCCTCCCACAGAATCTTCTCTACTCTCAATCATGCAACCCGTTATGTTTGCTGTGTCTGATGCTTACTTGGTTATGAGCCTTTTAACTCATTCACTCACTATTTTTTTGTTGGGGGAAATAGAGAGGGACTTGGCAAGATAGAGGAAAGAAGGAAGAGGAGAAAGGAAGATCTCTGTTCAGTGGAAGATCTCTGTTCCATGTATATTTATTATAAATTGGAAATCTTCATTTTAAATGCTTAGGGTCAAAGAACTGTATCAAATGAAATCCAAAATATTTTACTCAGTCCTCCATTCATGGGATGTTATAATACTAAAAATAGCAGAATGTCTCTCATCGTATCATTACTAGCTAAGTGATACTAATTTTTTTTCTACTATTAACATTTTTATCATTCATGAAACCTTTTCATTTCACTTGTCTGCACTTTGGATGGTGCTTTCACACCCACATACAGTTTTCCTCCTCTTCAGCTGAAGTAACTGAGCCTTCAAAACACAGTTATTCATTTGACTTCAACCCATGAATTTGCTGAGTATTCCCTTGCACTACAAGCAATAACACCAATTTTCCAGACTGACCATGGATAGGTAACATCCCCAAAAAAGAATTAAAAAAGGTCACAAGGTTGATCCCTGCCAAATATGGCATCTAATGTGCAAGCCTGCACCAAGTCTGTAGAACAAAAGGAGACTGGAAAATCTATACACAGGTTGCTCTGCTCTAAACTCACAACTGGGAGGAGTTATAGCGTGGTATCTTTTGCAAGCTCTTCAATATTATAAAAGATAAATATAAATGTCACTTAACATGGGATTCTTCTTGTCACACTTTAGCAGCCTAAAACTCCAGAAACTACTCTAAATCATCCTTCAAAGCTCCTTCAAGAACCTAAGGAGGGAATGAGATGCCTCCAAAGGGCACCTTATTGCAGAGGTCTAAGAATTGGGCATATGAGAGCAGGAAGATGCTCTCAAAGAATAAGTTGTTTGATCTTACAGCTAATAAGATGCTGTTACATTTTGAAATTAATGCAGACAGATAAAGAAGAGCCATGCTCAAGTTCATGCAAATGTCAGTGTCAATTTCTACTAATTATCTTTATAGAAATCTCTTTGTCTGTTTCTGAAATGCACAGTTAAATCACAACACAAAATCTATCACATTTATGACTGAACAGATAATAACAGGTCTTCTCAGTAATCATTTTTAAGGTGCTAGACAAGACAAGGGTGATTGCTAATTTGTTCCATTGTTATAATTTTTACATCTGCATTTCCCCTGCACTCTGCTGAAGACAACTTTATTTATTTCTGCAGGAACATCAAAAAGAGTCTCAGTGGATCTACAGAATTTCAATGCTTTTTCTCTTTATGTAAACAAGCTGTTTTAATTAGCTTAATATGCAATACGGAACCTATCAGCAATTAGCATCTTAGATCAAAATATGCACTAAAGCCAGTTTCTTCCAGGATCCTTGATTTACATGAAAAAGTAGATGAAGCACAGTGTACTTGAATAGAGCAGAGCAGGTATATGTATCAAGCATCTTTTTTTCTCTTTTTTTGGGTTGTGGTTTTTTTCCCCCCGGTGTACATGTTAATAAGTCATCAGCTTTACACAAATGGCCAGTGAACATTTTCTGATGGTCATAACCTATATACAAGATATACAGTTGGTTTGTTTGGTTTGTTTTTTTTTAAGTGAAAGATGTTTAGTACTTCTGAAAGCTGGTTTACATATGTGACTTCTTTTAAAAAAGCTTTCCCTCTGAAAGAGATTCAAAATCCAGTGGCGAGAAAATAATCAGAGACAACATTGAAATACTACTTCACACACATCTCATTGCAGAGTAGGGACAAAGGCATTGTCAGGGAAGTCTTATCAACTAAAAACAGAAGAGAAAATGATTACTTTGTTTCTCCAGCTTCTGCACTTAATTTGAAATCTATTTATTGTTGACAGAGATTGGGAAGCAAGCATATTAAGGCATGCAAACTTATCATCCTTTGGAAAGTCTGAAGAAATAGTTTTGCCTTTTCTGTTTGTGTGCAGAGCTCCATGTTTTAACCTCTCTCATGTTTTCAAGTTCCACTTCTGTCAAAAGCAATGTCCCCTCACCTAAAATCACTCCAATCATCTTTCTAAACAAGTCAAGGACCAACCTGAGCCAGCTGAGAATTAGATTTTTGACTACATCCTAGACATGTGAGCGAGTAAAATAACTGTTAGTATGAACTAAAACCAAGCAAAATTCACACCTCAGATCTGCTGTAGACAACTGCCTTCATGTAGGACTGAGGTTTGCACTAGCTCACATCTCCTAATGGGTCACCCCTGCTTGTCTGAACCCTCCCCATCCTCTGTGTCCTTTATGCTCCTGTATTTCCTCCTGCACCTCTTTTGCATTTGCTGCATCTGGGCTGCTGTCAGAATGACTCCCACATCCCTGCTGAGAGCTCTTGCAGGCATCATTGCAATGTTGCAAATGTTGAAATGCCTGACAGTTATGGTGCCCTTGCATATCCCAATCACTCCTGTAGGCACCAGGTTTTCAGTCTTATGAACAGTATGGCTTGATGAGACTGGCACTGGAAGGATGTGTGAGAGGAAACTGTGAGCCAGTGCTTGGTTTATCCATCAGGTTAGCTAAAACTACACGTATGGTGTCCTATCGACATCGCACATTTGGAGAGTGCTTCGTTTCTGGGTGCTAGCTCATACCACCTTCACATTTATATGAGAAGAAACCTTTCATAACACTGCCTCAGCTCTATTTACTTACTCCCAGCTCTGCTGCCACTTTGGCATCCAGCCTTCCCCACCTCTGCATGCAATTTCAGCATCTTGTTTTCTACGTTGAAATACTTTGTGCTGTAAGGTGAGGAGATTACAAGCAAGGGCACTTTATGTCTTACAATCAAATCCATTTGATTCGAGCAGCATCATGTTTTCCACCCCTCTGGTTGGACTAAGCGTGCCTCTGGAATGAAACAACAGTTATACTCTGTTCTACGATCCATGACCTGCTTCAGGAGAGGAGAGGAGGCGAGGCAAAAAGGGAGAGCACTACATTATTCTTTCATTTCTGCTGTTTGCTAGTTAGAAACACCCCAGATCAGAGGAAAGGGAGATTTTGGTTTGCTGGTGACAAGTTCTTCATAGCAGAGCCAAGCACAAATGTTAAGAGCTGAAGTAAAACCATGCTGGTCAATGATGCAGAGCCTGCTTCTGCAAGCAGCAGTTCCTTTGAATTAGAGGTTATACCTTGGTCAGCACATTGAACTCCCACTGCAGGCCCTGGGATGCCAAGAATGAGGTCAAAAAGCTGCAACATTATTAATGCTGTGTTTTAAGAACAAACCGTTGTTCATTCTGCTGAACCGCTTTTGCTCTTTCTCAAACCTCAGGCTCACATTTGCCTGCTCAAGTTTTGCTGTACTGGTTCTGCTAATCATTACATATTTCATATTGCACTTAGTATTTCATCAACCGTGAATAAATCTGGACTCACAGTGGATAGTCACAAGGAAAGACAATTTCAAGACAAAAAGAGAAAAATTTACAGATAAAAAGTCAATTTAAAATAGATTTTTTTTTCCTAGTGTAATTGAGGGTACATTCCTTTTCAATAAAAAAAAAAAAGTATTGAGCCATTATGAGGGTCAGACAATTGTCAGAGTTACACTGGGTTAAACTCAAATTATACTGCAGCAACTGCTCAAGGAAAAGTTTAGTTAAAAATGAAGTAATCGAATAAACAATTTCTTTTCTCACCTTTTCTCCTGCCGCAATGTATAGAACCTTTAGTTACAGGGATATGACATTTCTGTACTTACATAAGTCTTTACAATCCTATTGATGACTGCAAATTTGTTAAAGCTGCCCTAAGCCCTTTCAATGAAATACACTCAGCTACTTCCCAGGGAATAATTGCTGCCCTCAGTAGCAGTATGTCAGAAACCCTTTCAATCTCTCTTCTGTAACGCATGAAAACAAGCAGCTCAGCCTTAGCAAAGACAGTGTTAAAAGGTTTAGCCCATTGTGTAAGGTACTCAAGGCAAAAAGCATAATTAAACTTTCTAGTTATTTTCTTGTTCTGTTCTCCAGAAACCAAATCTTTCAACAGACAGATCATCACTAAATGTTATTAACAGAAAGCAGTCGTCCTCGTTCTGTGCTGGGAAATGCAGACTGGCACTATCAAACATACTGGTCACTTTATCATAACCATGTGTAAGTACATAAAGGGCAGCTATCAAGAGGAGGGACACTCCCTTTTTACAAAGATTCATATGGTAAAGACAAGGGGTAATGGGTGTAAGTTGCTATGAGAGAGGTTCATACTGGATACCAGAAAAGAATTTTTCACCTGTCAAACTATTAGCCATCAGAATAAACTCCCAAGGTAGGTGGTCAATTCCCCACATTAGACAGCTTCAAGGTCCAGCTTGACAGGTTGCTGGGCTGTCTCATGTAAACTACATTCTCACCATGAAGGGTTGGACTAGATGATCCTTTATGTCCCTTGCAGTTTGGTGTTCTACGAATCTATGTCGTGTAAATGACACAACACATTGAGTAGTATTATGTGGTTTAACCACTGCTAACCCACCTTACACCTTTTCCAGCCATTTTACTTACCTGCAAAGAGAGAAGTGCAAGAAAGTTAAGGGGCAGATTAGAGGAAAACTGAAAGATAAAGCAAGCCTAAAATGTTATGCCTGTTAGTTAAGTAACATGAATGCTGTGGGAGACAAGCCTATTTTGATCTGCCCACCACTGAGTCTGCAACTCAGAACCTGTTGTTCATCCTTGTCTCTGATGTGGAAATCAGAGGCAATAGTTCTTGAAAACAATGTGTTTTCTTAGTAGTAAAATTAACAAGGCCTGGCCTGCTGCAGGTTTTTTTTCTCACAGGTCATGTCCCACTTGGATTCTCTAGTGCCAAATAAGAGATGAGTTGACATTGCATCCTTGACCACCATGGGGGAACTAATTTATTATTCTTTCATCTACCCACCTGTGAATTTTCATGAAACTGGAAGGAACGGCAGAGCTTTTAATTCTCTGCCTCCCTGCTGAATTCACCTGAAATTGGCCAGCACATTAAAAAAAATAATAATAATTGACTGGAGGACAGAGGAAGACACAGACAAACATTCACGGTTTTATAACTCTCATTACTCTGGGAAACCCAACTAGAAACAAAAGTTACACACAGGGAAATACTTGCAAATACATCACTGAAACTTAAAGGCAGTGCACAAAAAAAAGTGATATTATGAAAGAAGTTCACCTACAAGCGGTTGGAACAAGACAGCATCTACAAAGCAGAAAACAAGAAATCATAACAGACTACTTATAAGTAAAGCAGTTACTCATTAGTAAAAAGCAAAGCAAACCCACCACTTCCTCCTCTGAGCTTAATATCACTCCTGATTTATACCAGTGAGGGTTATGCATTATGAAGTTAATCATACTTTGTGATACTTGGCTATAACCAGTCTACCATAAAGTACACGTTGGACACGCTGTTACTCAATCAAGATACTGCTATTTTTGCCAACAGCTAGGAAAATGTAAGACCTTCCAAAAATCCAGTCCTACACATCTTTCTTTACCAGGGTGCCTCAAGGACATTCTATGAGTATTACACTGAGGGAAAAACAAGGAATCTAGAACACTTGAGAAATAGCTAACAATCATATAACAAACATTAATTTAACCATTAGAAATTGGAAAGAGATTCTTGAGGTCAATGTACCTCTTGTCCACTGAACAAAATTGAGAAGCTCCTTTCTGCTTAAGGCAGAAGGCACTTGGATTTAGTTACAGAGAGGCTTTTGAGTATTTACTCACAAAATATTGTCTCCGGACTCCCGGTGCTGAGTTATAGTTTCCAGACAGGACCCAAACACTTGAAGGGAGTTCTGTTGGTGTCTTGATAGCTTCTGAGGCCTCTAGATCTTCCCAGGCTCTAACAGGGTTCTGGGAAAGAGGCAGACGGTCTCTGAACTGATCCTGGTTCCTCTTGGACTCCAGACTTGGCACAGAGGTTTGCATAGGTGCAGAGAGATGTCTTGCATATGTGCAGAGAACACGATCTTGGTGGCGCTTCTCACCACATTGTGAGGCACTTAATGGCTTCTCCTGGTAAACTTGAGGCATAGCAAGCTTCCAGATAGTTCAAGTCCAAAATATCAGGAGCTTGTTATTATGTAGCAGGCAGAGCACATTGTCAGAACAGAGCACACTGCTTGCAATTTAGCTCCATTTGTATTATTTGCCTGAGTGTAATGGCTCCTTTGGCCACAAAGATTCACCACTCAGAATGGCACTTTGCCAGACCTGACCTTATCAGGTGAAACCAGGGCTTGCTTACCCTTATTTGGGCAAGACACTAACGAGTACATAAACACCTGTGGATGCCTGTTTATCACTTTGGGAGGAGACATAATGGCACCGAGCCTTTGTTTTCCTCTCACCCTTGCTTCCCCTATCAGCAGAAGGGTGGAGCAAGCCAGGATATGTTTTAGGTCTACTGACCTTCCACAGCACTCATTAAACCAGCAGGAAAGTAATTCAGTTAAAACAAAACAAAACCCAAATAACAACAACAATAACAAAATACCAGCAGGGCTGTTTCTATCAGAAATTAAGTAATTTCTTACCTTGTACAGATGGAGTCACTAATTCATGCTTCTCATAGTTCTCAGAAATGCTGAAACAAATGACTAACATTTTGAGGCAGATGCTACAGTTTTAAGTCAACTCCAAGTCCCTGCTTTTCATGGTTTTACAACATTCTGATTCAAACCGAGTGAAAACAAAAAGAGCTGTTACTTCTTACCATTTGCCTCCTGTTCTCTACCAGGTGGATGCCAACAATCCCTAGGAAAGATCCAAAGCCAAGCTAAATCAAAGAACAAAAAAAAACCCAACAAATGTGTGAGGTCAACTCATTTGGTCAACATACCAATGCATTACAACCACATCAGAGCTAATGTATCATACAGATATGCTAACTGGGGTGGGTCAGAGAAAAGGGCAGAATCTACTGCTGGACATAAATCGTATAGTGCAACGGTGAGTGATCAGAACTGCAGCCCTTCAGAGCAGCACTTGTCATGTAGCAAGCAGAAGCCCATACAGATACACACTTCTACAAACTGTTACCATAGTCATCTATAGTTTTATACACTGTAAAGCAAAAATAAAGTAGGACAAAAGAACATTCATGTTTAGCCCAAAGCTTTAGGGCAACCCTAGACAGTTTTTCTCAAAAAATGGACGTGTGACCCAAGTTTAAATCCTTACAGTTTTATTTGTTTCATTTTAACAACTAAACCATACACCCTGGGGAAAAAAAAAATAAAAATCTTTGCTTAAATTCCCAAAAGGACAAGTACAGTTAGTTTCAAAATGGAACAGCTGAAGCACCAACAACCACAGGAGAGAGAGGAGGAAGGGATTCTGGAGTACATTGGCTTTACTGTTCTTATCAGTGCTGCTTCAACACCAGTCTGGCAGGAAAAGTCTCCTTCTTAAGAGGGGCTCATAGAGGTTTGGAGAGGTTGAAACTGGGTTATGGGTTTAAACTGGCAGAGGGGAGATTTAG